>JARVGW010000322.1:19141300-19151720 GCA_031762495.1 Anablepsoides rubrolineatus
ATGGACAAAATAGTGTAATAAATAATGTTTCTATGCTCTTGTTTTTTTGACGTGAAAACAATGTTCATCTACCAACACCAGCTGGGGTCACAAGTTTCTGCTGCTGGTATTTTGTGGGTCAAAAGCTGAAAAGTTTGGGAACCACTGGTTTATTTGTTGATACCTAGAATTAAAACCACATTTAATCTTTATTAACCATAAATTGAACATTGGTAATCTAAGTACTTCTCAACCTCCTTTAACTATTTTTAAACCTTTATTTTTGTCTCTTATGTTACTATTTCTATCCATTATTCATGAAGTTACATTGTTCTATTTTTGCAATAGATTTTCAAAAAGCAAAATTGGTTTCCTTTTAATTGAGTATTCAATGCGTATGAGAGGAGTTCACTGTAAATGAGATGAGTCTGATTGAAAAGGGTGAATAAATTATCAGCAAAGCTGGTGGTGCTCCAACAGGTAAAGTGTAGCAGAGTGCAGAAACGGTTATCGCTTCCACCATCATTTTCTTGCTACAACAATAAAAAAAAAAAGAATAGAGAACAGTAGATGACTCACCAAACACACTGGCACCATCTTGATGGATTATGTGCATATTTTCATGTTGTTTGTCAACTTAGACAAGGTGTAACCAACAACCTTTTTTATGGTTTGTCTTCTTGTATTTTATTAGTTTGAAAAAACACTGAACCAACTCAACAACTTGAAAGTTTAAAAAACAAAATGCCTCATCTTGTTTTAGTTGTTTTGAGTCAGAGTGTCTCTATGTGTGCATGTACCCACAAGTGCAGTAATAACTTTGACCTTTAGTATAATGTTTGAAATGAAGATAATAATTCTCAACAGGGGGTTCTTATCAAGACTTCCTCTCTCTTTGAGCATAATTACATCTCGGTTGAGATGGAAATTAGCTTGAATGAGGCAGTCAGCTGTGACGAGCAGCTATAATTGACAAGTTGAACTATGGAACGAACACAACTAAAAGTAACTCTGGCTAACAACACGAACTTTGCCGAGCTGCTATAGATCTCTCCCTGTCCCCTTGAAGGACAAAGCCCCCACAGAGGTGAACCTTGATTCAGCTTCTTGCAGAGCAACTGCTGCAGGATCCATGTGCTTTGCATTTTCAATGTTTTGAAATCAGAGAACATTTATAGACAATTTTATTTCATTTTAATTGAGAAAATATGTTTACTTTTGTCACATGGCCAATATGAATTTAGAGCAAATCAGTCAACAGCTATGGCATTAATATATGAAATAACAAATGCTTTTGGAGTATTTATTGATTTTAAGAAAAATTGATATTATAAATCATCATACTGTATATGCATTCATTATATACAGCTTGTTCCAGAGTCGGGTTGCAGGGGTAGCATCTTTATGAGGGAGACCCCCAGACCTGCTGAGTGAACTGCATAAAGATGAGGCTGAGAGAAGATGGCGTCAAGCTTCCCCCTCCTCTGTGCCATCCAACCTGCCATTTTTAACATTTTTTTTTGTCTTGTTAGTTAAAAAAATAAGAACCTCTATTTGATTTCTATTTATTTTGATACAAGTGGTCCTTTATTTAATTCAGCCTTCAGTTAACTGGTGGTAGCCTAATACTTTTGCAGTACCTTAGTGTGACGTAAAACATAATGTACAAAGTAGCATAAAGTAAAAAAAAGAATATTGATAACTAAAAATTGTACTTCCTTACTAATTATAATAAATCAAAAGTACACTATCATTATGATACTACTATATCAAAAGAATACATTAAAAATACAATTTAAATATAATGCCTTTACAAAAATAATGCAGTCTTTTCTGGATGTGCTTTTTTTTTCTCTAAGACACATGGGATTAGTAGGACCTAATAAATACAATAACTAGACCCTGTCATGTTACAGGAAGTGTTTTTGCAAAAAAAATATGTCCTCATATGAGGACACTGGGTCTCAAAATGTTACACTTTTTGAGGAATACCTAAGAAATTACCATGCAAAACTTGAGAAACTTCATGATAGCCTTTCTGGTGGTTCCGTTTTTCTAGTTATTTTGGCAGCAGCCAGCTGTTGACCAGAGCAAGATTAGTGAAGTGCATTATCATAATCATTGACATCTTTCAGAATGCTCTTCAGTTTGAAGAACATATTATGGGACATAATTACAGGAAAGTGCAGACCCTTTGACCTGAACATCATTGGTAAAATTAATTGGTTGCACAAATGGACCACTTGCAAGAACTATTTGCCCTTGTGAAATACTGTCAGATGTGTTTAACAAAGATTTGTGACCAAATATACCACTAACTATTTACATTTGTAAACTATTTGCAGGTCTGCCCTACCTCATGGCACAATTAATAACAAAATTATAGTCCCAATGTCCTCAAATGAGGACTTCATCTTTATCGACATTGTACTTTGCTTCAGTTGTAAAAAAAAAATATTTTTGCATGTCTTATAAAACTAAAGATGCATAAAGATGCTGGTTTCAAGCATGAAAAATAGCTTGGATTTTTACTTTGGCTATTTTTCTTACCAGAGTTGTTGTAGAAGCTTTTTCCTGAGATCCCCGCCATCTTATCACTCAAATGAGTGTAATATTGTCATGGGACCACTAGAGGGTGCTGGTAGTGTCCATTAATGAGGACAATGGGTTAAAGTTGAAAAAAATGATGCATCATTGGTAGTGAGGCAAAAATGCTATGTCCGCATATGAGGACGCAGGGTCTCTGGAGGATGTTATTAGCTATATACTTCAAGTGTACAATGTATACTTAAAGTTGTTCCACTTTAGTATATAAAAGTGTACTTAATACATTTAAAATTGTGCTTTTGTACAACTTAATTACAACAAAAATATGTTTAGTACAAAATTTGTTGTTCCAAAAAAGCACTCTTTAAGTATATTGATGATTAGTGCGGCTTCAAGTATACTAAGATTTAATAAATTTGTATAATATTTTTCACCTGGGTAGACTTGTTTGCTTGTTTGTTTATACACAAGCTCTGTCAATAAAATTACTCTTTTCTCTACTCAAATGCTCCCTTGTGGCTTTTATTTTTGAATGGTGCAAAGGTTGGGAATCTCCACTTTTTTCTTTTTTTTTTACATCTTGGCAGTTCCTATATGGGACTTAGCAAACCTTTTGGTATCTGACAACTTTGTTTTAGTTGTCAGCTATAATCATCAAAATTAAAAGAAAAAACATTTGAAATATATCAGTCTGCGTGTACTGGATGAATATAATATACAAGTGTCATTTTTTGAATGAAATTACTGAAATAAATCAACTTTCTCATGACATTCTAATTGTACGATTAGCACCTGTAGACATGCAGCGAACGCTTCAGCACCTTTCTCCTGGACACCCAATGAAGTTTGTTGTGATCTGACTACATGTTGGGATGTGGGGGCTGTGACATGTTTTGGCTGAGATGTTTTTAAAAACTTACTTTAATCCGATTTGAAAGTATCCCATTGAACTTCAGGATAACTATACAACAAAAAAGGTAATAAACAAAATAAAAATTCAACTAAAAAGGCCAGAGAGTAAAAACTGACACAAGCTTTTTTACTATTTGCTTGTTCCAAGTTTTCAACAAGAACAGTTGCTACACAGCAATAATGGTCATTTTTGCAAAACAGGACAGAGGATTTTTGATTCAAGGTTACAAAATTCCGATATTTGTACGGAACATCTATTAAATACATTTTCTTTCACTTTGATTCAATTCAGTTTATTTAGATATTGCCAAATCACAATAAATGTCATCTCACGCAAAAACAATCAAACTAAGGAAGAAAGCAGATCGTGTTGAGCAGCACATTGGTGACAGTGGAAAGGAAAAACTCCCTTTTACCAGGAAGAAACCTCCAGCAGAACCAGAACCAGGCTCAGGATAACTTTAACTATTCCACATGTTTTACAATTACAGTCTGAAAGTGTCTTTTTACAATGCTCCTACATTAATGTATGATTGTAATTTGAGCATCAGCATAATGTGGTACCTTTTAAATTAAATGTGTAACAGTGAGGTGCCTGGAATATTCTCAGAAAATCACCTGTCACTTCAAAAAGTTTTTTTCAGTGAGGGGAAAAAAACCTCTCCTGTGGCAATTCTGCATTTCACATGAATGACTGTGAGACTCATGGCTCTGAGCTCTGTGGAATAGTTCTGCCATGCTGGAGGCACATCTTGTTAATTTTAATGCACACCAGTCTGCAACCACCAACTCAATCTACTCAGGGGAAAATTACAAAGCCCAATCAATGGAAATGTGTCCTACAAAGTTAAACACCAAATCGCCAGATAAACAACCTTTTCTGCCTGTCATACAGCACAGAAACAATCTGGCTTTGCTAACTGCTTCAGAGGAGCATCAGAGAGGGGCAAGGCAACCTAGGTAGAAAATCCTAATTATTTGTGTGTTGTTTCTTTTATGTAGCACTTTTTTTACTTGACTCATAGTCCAATCAGGTTGCTCACTTGATTTGATTTTGAAGCTGTGGGTCATTTTGGCTGTTTTTTAAGCTGATCTGGTGGGCTTTTTGTACAAAAAAAAAACAGTTACAGAGTTTTTATGCTTTTTGAAAGCCTGATGATTCATGTTCAGAGCAATGATGAGTCTGTGACTCAGTGAACAGAAAGTGGACCTACTGCTTGTGGCAGAAAGTTCTTACTAGAAGGATGGTTTTTATTCTGTCACAGCTATGTCAGTTGTTACAGTTTGAAAGATAAATCCAAAATAAAACAGGTGAAAGAGGTTGATCTCCCAAAACTGCACGGAAAAAATACTGGAAATAATTATTTCCATACTTAAATATAAAGGTGTGCTAAATTATATAAACATGATAAAATATAAATTTATGATGTACATGTTTATTCGTATTAACCTGTGGACCTCAACGGACCTATTGTCCTAGAAAGTGTTAAAATTCATCTAATCTCCATTTTATTTTCTTCTGTTTCAAATGTTCCCTTTTCTATGAAACATTGCATCAGATCGGGCATTGACACACCACTGACACACTATAAAATTGAACACTACAACCCCGTACAGTAGGTGGCGATAACCAGCTTTAAACCAGAGTGTTGCAGGTCCAAATCCCTGCTGGAGCGCATACTGCATTTAACATTTAACCCAACTTCCCCTTGTATAAATATATTGGTGTGACTGTGGTGGTCTGCAGAGCTTGTATGTGCAGAATGGCAGCCACACTTCCACCACCAAGTGTGACAGAGGAGTGACCAGTAGAATCAGTGCTTTGACTTAAGTAAGGAAACTCAGTACTTTGTCCACCACTGTCTATAACTATTTAATTAATACAGCAGGCAGATTTCAACAGCTTTAGAGAAAGCACTGCAAACACTGAGCATTGTGTCTGAAACCTAAGAGTTGAGTCAAGACTTAGCGACAGTGAATGACTATGACAATAATAAACTCTTGAACTTAGCTTTTGAAAACACTCAGATAATTAAAAAATGTGCATAACAGAACTATAATATGTACTATGTAATGTGTAGAACAAAAATGTTATTCAGATAGTATAAAAAAACAGAAACAGACTCACAGAGTATTTATAGACTTCAACTTAAAGACAAATGGTATCTTCTCTGTGTTTATGGTTGTTCAGGGTTGAATCCTAAGGGGCAGAATGAAGAGCAGAGGGTTTAATGCACATCAAGGCCACAAATGTGAAAGCGTCAATAAGTGCTGGGTCAGTTCTGTGCCCTGGGGGGTGAGATTGGCCCTATTGATTCATCTCTTTGAAGAGTAGGTCCTACCTCTTAAAGGAAGAAGGAAAAAAGAAGCAGCTTGGCAATGAACCACTTTTAGCTTTTCTTCAAGAACGACAAATTCAGATATTCTGGACATGAAACCAGAAGGCACATCTTTGCGTCTCTGAATTTGATGGCTATTGTATTTGTAAAATAAAATGGAGTTCACACTGTTGTGCTTGGTGTTGGGTTGACAAAGGTGAAATACACCGCTGAGCACTGAGGTATTGATTGAAGACTATGTGATTCAGCTTCTCCTCCCTGCAGACATTGCACCTCACCATCTGTATCCTCACTCATTGATTGGCTGGAAGAGGCCGACTTGACCTGCCTAGCAACATGGTCAACCAGACTTTAGCAGCAGAGACATCTCCCCACTTAGTTTTTAACCCTGACTGGTATAATTCCAGTGGAATAGTCAGCTGTTAGTGCGTTGGTATAAGATTTTTATTTATTTAATTCTCTTTTGCCTGGACCTGAAAGCAATTTATGGTGAGGAGAACATGCAAACTCCACACAGAAAAGACCCCAGGTCCGAACCAGGGATCGAACCCAGGACCTTCTTGCTATGAGACATCAGTGTTAACTACTAATCCATTGTGCTGAGAACCCCTCTTCTGAGATGAGCTCTTAACCCTGAGATTATATTCCAGAATGGAACTATTTTCTTTTAAAGTTCTTTTAAAGATTACTTTTGAAATGCTGTCTTCTTTTTCTGTTTGCTTCTGCGTTATTGTCCTTCAATCAGTTAATCATGAATATACAGACATATTATCCTTTTTTTTCTCTTCAGACCATGCTCTCCTTTAATTTGGTAGAACTGTTGGACAGCCATACATGTCACCGGCATTAGTTTCACCTTAAGAGAGAAAAGCCCAGATAATCTAGTGACGTAAACACAGAAGCCTTTTCTGGGGAGACGTGCTTCGCTCCTTCACTCAAGTCCTGTCTGTCTGTATAATACAATACAAAGATTAGTTAAACTGAGAAGATTTTTTTTTTGTTTTCAATTAATCATGAAATGTAATGAACAATTTAGTTTGTTTTTATTGATTGCAGTACAATAAACCAAAAACTCCTCATTGATTGGACAAATATAGGTTTTCAGTAACTACGTAACCTACGATACTTAAAGTTCTTATATTAAAACTCATTAAAGAGTTAACTTGAATGTGTGTTTGGCATAGAAAACAGGATAAAACTGTTCTTTTGATTTATATCTGTAAAACAGTCACAACCTCTTTCTAAGTCCCTTTCTCATTCAATGAATGTGTCATGTGTCACAATAACTTCTATTAGAAGTGACTGCTCCAAAGCACAATCCAAATCATTCATGTTGGCATTTTCACTTTTTTTCAGTTTTTATCCAAACTGGTTGTTTCAGTGATTACAGCTCTAAATTCAAAAGAGCAACACCCCTTTCAGAAAACATGTGAGTGACTGACAGAGAAGAACAGCTGACCTAACCATGGCTGAGATTTTGTATTAATAGCTAATTCCCAAAGTTATTATGACACCGGCTATACGCAAAGCAGGGATCATATTGTTTTTGGTACAAATTTTTTTTTTCTGGTCTGTCTTTAAGGGTGGATGAAATAAAGATGAAATAAAGAAAATAACTTTGCTTTATTTACTGAGGGCAAGTGAATGTTGCGCTCACCAGATAATTAATCCACCAGATAATGTAGAGGCGGAGTTCACTCCAGGAGCTGCAAGCCGACAAACTTTTTTTGTCCCGAGCCTAGTTTAACACTGCGGCCAGTTTAACGAGCCGCTGACCCCCATTGGTGCTGATATCTCCAGCCAGAACACCAACAACTGAAGGTTGATTTCAGCTAAAGAGCTCCTGTCCCTCTGTTTCTGGTCAACATTCAGGAAACTGTCACATGGAAAAACGATTCTCTCTGATTGGTTACCAGGGCGAGCAGCAAAAGTTCAGATTTTTTAACTTGAGCGTCGGCTGCTTTGAACGCACCGCATGCACGTCAAACGCTCAAACCACACTTACCACTTCATTGTGCGCCGCGCTAAACAGGCTAGATGCGCCGCGAGACCCCTAGACACACCTCCACCATAATCTTTGCATGTAAACTGGCCACTCCTGATGCTCAAAACACGTTCGGTGTGAACCCAGCTTAGGAAAAAGGATGCAGCCGACCTGCACTGCACTAGCAAATGGTTTTGCAATAGACCCCATATTTCAAATGGAGCTGCCATCTAAAAAACTGATTTCTGGACAAACAAAAATGCTTGTAGCTCAAACATCATCATTTTTGACCCGTCCAATCCCATGATTCATTGAAGCCTGCTGTTCAGATGAAATCAGAGAGCAGAACACTGTAAGTAAATATTTTGATATATTACTTATTTATTGACACAAAATTAACTTTTAGAATGTTTTTATGGAAATGTAGCACCGTACAACTCGAATATTTAGTCACTTTATTAATATTTTACTTAAATGCAATTTGACGTGGTTTTTTTTTCTTTTTAAAGGATCTCATGAACACAGCAAATGTTTTTGGGTCAGATTATGATTAAAGTCACAAGCTAATGTCACATTCTTGTAATGCTGTTTCTATGTCTGATTTTATTTAGTTGCTAGTCCTTAATTGGCTCAGTTCCAAATGTTTTGTAGACACATTTGTCTCCCTTAAAAAAAAAACACGTACAATTTAAAGCAAAAACATATAAACACACAAAAATATGTACATTATTTGGTTCTGCTGTAAAGTATCAAAATCTAATGTAAGTGAAGGAGTTGTTTTCTTCTTGTGTAAGCGAAGGGGTTTTATATTTTGTGCTTTTATTTTGAAAAAGTGGCAACACTGTTGTAGTAGCCATGTTGGCCCCGATTGAGCTTTTTTATTTATGTATTTTTTTCTCTGTATGAAGCAAAGAGAGGAGATTCTATGATTAAATGAGACGAGGTCCATTGCTCCAAAGTTATACGCCTTTGTGGTTGTCTCACTGAGCAGGTTTCAAACCCTCACACGTTACATGTTGCACCAAATGAAGTGTCTGTGCTGCAGTTAGCTCTGCCTGAGCTGTTTGCAGTTCCTTCAGAGTGGCAGATAATAATAGTGAAACCACAACAATTCAAACTTTATTTGTACAGCACAAACATAACAAGCCCTTGGTGGCCTCAGCACTCATGATCTACAAAATTCAACACTTCATTCCACTGCATCCCTCTGGAATCCATTATACTGGCCTCCATTGCTGTGCCAGGTTTGTTGGGAGAGAATTAAAAAAGGCTTCTTGGCCTGAAAAACAACAGAAACCACAGAAGAAAAAGTCATTCATTTGCTATTCCATCTGCAGGTGAAGAGTGTGACAGCTGTGCTGCAGAAAAGTATCATTATGTTGTTGACAGGTTGTGCACGCAGGAACGATGTTTAGGGGGAACCGCAAGTGAGCTGAAAATAAACTGAAAGTCAAGATATTCATATAAAACACATCGTAATCAGAAAAGTTAGGGTTAAAACTTGTATGTTGTGGATGCTAAAAGTGAAAATAACAACTCAGCCCTAATGTGTAGTGTTTTTATTAACCAATAATCAGCAGTTCCTTCGTTGCCTAATCACAAACAAGAACGATGATTCCCCAAGGCAAACAACGTGTCACTGAGCTAAATGCCAAATACAGACGTTTGATTTTCTCTGGTGTTGCAGAAGGTTAATGGCACATTAGTGTCATTCAGCTCCAATCAAAGCACATCACAGAGTTCTGTTTAAGATGGTTGCTATTTGAAAATATGAGTGTGATAACTGCTGGAACAAAATAATGCTGTTTGCACAAACAATCAAGGCAAGAAACTGAAGGGAAAAGCAATGAATAATGAAGAGGAGAGGATGTTTGGAGTGTCTGGTTCTGTGCGATGTGTGGTAATCCTGGAGACTAACGTATTTGTGTTGTCTTCTCATTTACACAGTAAACTGTGTGTTTTTCTTCAGAAAAAAAAACCCATCCGAGGACATTGAAATGCACATTTATAATAGAACACACTTCACAAGTCTTGACACATTTACCAAATCATTCACATATAAAATAAACAGCTTTGGTCCAAGCACAAAACCCTGGGGAACTCCACATGTAACATTGCATAATTCAGATTTTAGTATTTAAGTTTTAACTTTAATTTATTTACTTGAACAAATTGTTCCCTATTTTTGAAACAACTCATTGTAGTACTAATCCTCTATTGCTATATTTATTCAACTTTTCAAGGAGAATGGTGTCGATAGTGTCAAAAGCCTTCTTCAAATCAACAAAAACACCAAGACAACAGTAATTGTTATGCCTTTTGTTAATTCAATGAGAGCCATTGATGTTGAACTGTTTGCTCTAAATCCATATTGACTGCTACTTAAAAATATTATGTTTATCTCTAGTCTAGCCTAATGTAAAGGGAAAAATCACTAGCTTCAAAAAATTTGTAATAATAATCACTTCTTGGATCATGATACTGCTGGTTGGTCCGGTATGATGATCCCGCCCACATCAAGGTGTATGGAGAGAAAATAGACTCATATAGTTTGTGGGTGTGTAATAAAATTTGTGTGTGGATAATACATTTTGTGTGTGTGTAAAACATGATTTGTAACCCATAAAAAACATTTTGTGCGTAACTTTGGGTATTTGAA
>JARVGW010000322.1:19586548-19598451 GCA_031762495.1 Anablepsoides rubrolineatus
AAACATTGTGGTTAAGGCTAAAAATACATTTTCCTTTGCACCCTTGTTGTGCTCATGGATGCCATTTTGATACTTGCCATGCAGTTGCGTTCAGAACCATTAGAGCTTACATAATTTTCTAATGCAATTAAAGCTTGTTATTTCCTGAATCTACAAAACACCCAGAGGTTTGCTTTTCAGAGATAGAGTGTCTTTGTTTTTTTTATGTCCCTTTTAAATCCTGTCTGCTCTCAGAAGTAGAAAACCTGTAAATTTCTTTTGGAAATGCCTTATTTAGAAAATAAGTAGTTTCACCTTTTCACACACTGCTAGAACCACTGTGATTGTTCCTCCTGTCTCTTCTAACTGTTAATGTAGCACAAAAAAATACTCAGGCAAACACAAACAAATACTGGCTAGCATGTGAAATCTTAGTCATTTCTTTTCAACTTCCTTTTCAAGCTTTAATTGTTATTAATTATTTTTCATATTTAACTCTCTTCAAATTACTGGTACATTTAAAACAACAGCCAGTGACCAAAGTGCTTAAAATACATACAATTGTGAAGAAGTTAAATAAAAAATTACTAGTTTACAAATCCAACCTTCAGGGCTATTAAAGTGGTGGCCCGCAGGCCACATCCAACCCATGGGTGACTTCTGTCCGGCCCACCTAGTGTTTTACAGAACAACAAGAAAACAATTTAAACCAATCTTTAAACAAACACAAAGGCAGTGAAGTGATGCAGAGCAGATATACCCAGTGTACAGAGAATTACAGAAATCAAGTTGTTGAAGTTGTAAAATCATGGGACACTATTCAAAGTTGGTCAATGATAAAGAAAAACAAAATCACATTTTAGCTATACATAGTACAGCCCTGTGCAACCAGGTATGTGTCAGGTTTCTACACTGAAAGTACAGGTAGCAAAGCACCTTACACAGCTGGTCTCTATAGGTAAATACTTGGTACCAGTTACATATTGGACAAGTGTAATTTACCATTGAATCAATTTGATTCTCAAAATCAGATCAAATTTTCACCATGAGATTTTATTAAGTCTAGCCAGATCCAGATGTGGGGCTCTGGGAATATTTGTGTCCAAAGGTCGTCACTCACCTCATTACGTTTATCTAATTTTAATTATAAGAAATCAGTGTTTTATTCTCTAACAGACATTTAAACAGTGGTTCAAGGGATAAAATGTTTTTGAGTTTCAATTAGACATGTTTGACGTTTAGCCAAAATACATCCTCTTTGAGATATTGTGGTTTAAACACATGAATGACTCTCACATTGTCATTAGAAATGTGTAACTAACTTTACATCTTCTGATTTTTCTCATCCAGACCAGTTTCCACACAGCGACTGAGACATTTAACGACCAAAGCAGATGGGCTTTTACCTAAAGCGTGGCTGTAAATTCTCTGTTAAAAAGGGAGGAGTTGGCAACGTGATCACAATCAGTGCCTGAAGTTGGCATTTGTTAGTTTCATGATGATGTGAGTTTTATTATGCTCTGCAGTGAGTTAACGGTTAATGTTTTTTGTACCTTAATTATGTTAGTTTGGAATTACATTTTCAACAATGAGGAGCCAACTTTAAGACTTCTCATTTACTGATTCCTGTAAATCTCTATTACTGAATATAAAACACCTCCATGCAAACATGACACTTTGGTAAACACAGTGTATTTGCACATATTCGAACACAAAATAATCAAGTTGTTAGATTTGTGTCTGATTTATTACAGAGTTTGTGTGCTCACTGGGACCAGATGAGTTGCTCCTCTAAAAAGCCCATCTTGCTTATTTAACAACCAGCTTCTGCTCTGAGATCAGACCATTGTCAGTGAAATGACATGCAGAAGCACATGTCATGCACCACATTAACAAACACGCCCACAAGTCTTTACAGGTTTTGCCTGAAAGTACATATCCTTGCATGCATTATACATGAATAAATATTGTATGTTCTTTAGGAATAACTTGACATATGAGATAAAATAATAATATTAAAACTGGCTATCAACAGTGTATGACTAAGAATTTAAACTTTGCGTGAACAGAACATCACTAACTTCAGAACCAACAAGATAACTTCTTTCTTTTTTTTTCTATTGAGCTCCAGGTTTACGAACAGGTATGCAGTTACTGTGAGAGAAGGAACTATATGATATTATGTGCAGTGAAGGACTGTGTGCTGGAGTCATCTTGACACTGCTCCCTGAGGTATCTTTGAACAATTTAAGTGGCTGTGCTGCAGAACCGTAAGGAACAGGCAGGTGTTAAGATAACTGAAATATAATTCTAGGTTCAACCTGCAGAGTACAGATCACAGGTCAGTGGAAGGACAGTGTTGAATAATCTAAACACTTTGCCCTCCTAAAGAGCAAAGTGACACCTTTGAGCAGCAATAAACAGATGGGAGCTGGGACGAATTGTCCCAAGGGCACACACACACACACATGCACACAATCACACCAAGTTCTGGCCTACATGCTCAAATGCTTCTTCAAAAAGCCTCACAAACTAAATCACACATAGCCGTGCCAACATGGGCACATTTTCTCATTTTCTTTTTGTATCCTTGGCTTCACTCTCTCTCTCTCTCTCTCTCTCTCTCTCTCTCTCCCTCTCTCTCTGACACACACACATGCACACTCAGACAACATGGTGTGTTAAGCCTTGTGATTTGCCAAATGGCCTCGTGGTGTGCAGGAAATGTTGAGCTCAGTGATCTGTGACAGTAAAAGCCCCACAGAGATGGCCACTGATCTTAACCTGCAGGGAAATGGACATCACTCACACGAACCAAAACACTTTGCTAACATTAACATTGGAGACATCACTCGTACTCTAATGCATCCTTCTCCTCCATGGCCAATACCTACACATACTGCTTCCCATACACTGCTAGGAGTTGTGTGTTTCTGTCCATCTTAGACAGAGGTCTGATTTTCTCATCGAGCTACCTGCTGCATGCTATTTCACAAGGGCCCTATTAGGGGTGTCTGATTGGTTCTGTCCCTCTTGTTTCTTTGTGTCAGTGTCAGTCCAGCTCTGTTGTACAGTGTCTTCCTGTTAAAGGTTAATGTATCACGTTGAGACAAAAGGACAAACAAGCTGCCAGGATACACAACCTCAGGGAGGACCTCGGGGGGAGCAGAGGGAGTGTTTGAGCCTGTTATAGTTAATTCATTCACACCCTCACTTGCACCAAACACTGTCACATCCTTCGTACGTTTCAGCAAATCAGTGTCTCCTGCTGCTGAATTCAGAGTGTTAGGTGAACGTTGGATTTGTGGTGTGGAGCCAGGTGGGCTGAGAGGCAGCATCTGGCCTCCTATTAGCTGCATGTTGATGGTTACTGCTGACAGTGTGCAAGCCCAGACTTCCTAACGGTGATGTGGGGGCTTTCACAGCACTCACATCTGCACTTGCCAGCTTTGCTTTAATTGTTACAGCAAACATGATCCAGACAAGTTTTAGTGACATGAAAAACAAAAGTGTACTTGTATTTTACCTTTTTTAGGTTTCTGGTATAAGCACGTACCTTGTCAAGACCAGTGGTCGTTATTGTGGAGAGGGAGCAGTAAGAGGAAATGATAGAAAATGAATGAAAGTCAACAGTTCTAATAAGTATAGAAATACAAATGTATGTGTGTATCTCAGGGCATTGAATAGCTATGCCATTTGTATCAAGAGGGACAGAAAAAAGAAGAGGACTGGTTTGAAAGTTGTTTGAGTTCAATTGTTTGGTTTTAGATTAGATTTTGATTAGATAGACCTTTTTTGTCATTGTACAGAGCACAATGAAATTCAGAAGACCCATTCAGAAGAAGACAGAACATAACAAAAAGCTCAAATGCAGTGTGACTATAAACAAAACTGAAGATTTGTTTGTTTAAACGGTGTAAAAACTCTTCTGTTGAAAGTTCAGCAATTGGCTCTTTGCCTTTCCAATCTGATGACATAACTCAAGTCGTGAACAATTTATGGTTTAAATAAAAATATATTTCATGACATATTTTGCAACAGTTAAAGGTAAAGTTTGAAGCAGGGCTCTTGTGCTATGTTGAGGATTAGTCTCAATTCAGTGCAGGTGATAAGCAGGGTCTTTTTTTCTATCTATCACAACATAAATGTCTTACTGGGCAAAGTCTTTTTTTAAAGTATGACCCTGGTCTGAATGCAAATTCCTTTTTTATTGTAGTATTTTACACAAAACCAATCCTGCTGTTTTACTGTTGTCAGAACCTTGCTACAATCTGCTGAAGCTCTGTTGAGGCTGACAGTAACAATAGTGTGTCTTTAGAGTGGCCAAGTATCCAACATGTGAAGGAATGAATCATCTCTGTTCTTTGATCAAAGTGTATGTTAGACGCCAACATTAGAAAATAAATTCAACTTTTCAGCCTGCTGAACTATAATGGTGGAAACAACAAACAGAACCAACACTATTCTGGACTTAGCAGTCAGGGAACAACAGGGGGGTGGGTAAGTACACGTTAGGAAACAGGAGAAATCTCTGAATAAACATAGTTATTTACCGAGTAGAAATTCTCACAGATGACAGTCTGCTCAGTGGGGGAGTGGGGGGGAGGGGGGATTGAAGTTCCAGCTCCTTAGTTGCAGCCGAGAGACTAAGCTCAGCTCCTTTCTGCTGGTTTTACATTAGTTTGTCATTTTTCTTTTCCTTAAGGAAGTTGAGTGACAAAAAGACTGAAGTGGCAACTAGATGTTACTAAACAAACTGCCAGGCAGGCAACCAACCATATCCCAAACAAGCTGTATAAATACATTTAATATCTGTGAACAGAATAAAAATATCAGCAGAACAAACTGAAACTAAATCAGACCTATAGCTGCAGAAGTCAGAGGCTATCATATGCTTTTAATATTTAGAATACAACATTTTGCTCTAGTAAGAAGTGTTCCTGAAATCTTTGCCAATAATGGTCTCTTTAAGCATAAGTAAACAAAGCACTGTATGCTGCCTTAGCACGTGAAACCTAATGTAGACAAGTAGCAGAGACACTGAAACATGCGGCTGGAACCATTTGAGGTTTTCTGAAAGTTCTGAGTTTAACTTTACTCAAACACATGGCACAGGTTGAAACTGTTCACATAGAAAACTGTATAAAAGAGGGATTAGTAGTTGCCTTTTTTACACTTTCTTTCGCACTGGATGATGACTCTGCTACCACGTTACAAATACAGAGTGAGTAGATAAGTCACTGTGCACCATTTTATTTAAAACAAAAATGACATATCTGAATAATAATAGTAGTAATAAAAATAATAAATAGTTTTATTTAAAAGTCACCTTTCAAAACGCCCATGGTCAGCTTACAGAGGTCAATAATAAAATCACAATAGAGCATTAAACACAATGAAAACAATAAAATCAATTAACAGAATAAAATAGTGCAAAGAAATTAGCAACAAGAATAAATGCTAATCAGTCATGTGAAATATTGTAAAATAATGGGATATTAATGGTAGTTAAAGGTATTTATGGTTCTGATGTATATGCTTTCTTGAACAGATTTTGAGCTGGGATTTGAAGATGGTAATGGACATTGAATTTCTAAAGTCCTGAGGCAGAGAGTTCCAAAGATGGGGGAGCTGAGCCGCTGAGGGCTCTTGACCTCTTGACCCCATGGTGGTCAGGCGAGCAGATGGAACGATAAGTTGGGAGGAAGTGGAGGATCTAGGATTAATGTAAGCATGGAGAAGTGAGGAAATGTACAGAGGAGCAAGGCTTATGGTGGTAAAAGAAAGAAGCAGGAGCTTGTAAATGATGTGATATTTAATGGGAAGCCAGTGTAGCTGCCGTAGGACTGGTGTTATGTGACAGATGGAGAGGATTCTGGTGATAATACGAGTGGCAGAGTTTTGAGCAACTCTGAGTTTATGAAGGTGTTTGTTAAAGAAACCAAAAAGAAGTGAGTTATAGTAATCAAGGCAAGATGTGACCAGAGTTTGAACCAGAATGGCTTTAATATTTTGTATAAGGGATGGACGCAGACAAGAGATGTTACGTAGTTGGAAGTAAGCTGAATACCCTAAGTGATGGGTGAGTGGGCCTATCTTTGAAAAAACTTGCTCTTGATGCAATGTGGTGACTTTCAAAATGGCAGCCATGTTCTGGAGATACCCACCCATTAGTTCCTGGTGTCTTCAGATATGGTATTTTCTCTATTCTTTCTGAAATAAAAGGGTATTCTGTGACTTTTGGCTCACTCTGTATAATAAATCATCCAGAACTTAGATGGTCTTTGCAGGGTCTTGACAAAGTCTTCAGGGGTGCTTTAAAAAGCAAATGGATAGAGAGTGACATGTTGTTGAGAATTTAAAGCAAAAAGGCCACACTGGCTTCACACCTAAGCTGTGATTGTGATGACAACAACATAATAGAATTAACAAAAGGATGTGATATAAGTAGCTGCACCCTGCATCCTGACACAATTCAAAAACCTTGTGCCAGGACGAGCATATAGTGTGTGGTGAAGAGCATCCCTGGGATGTAAAAATAACGTGGAAAATCCTATTTGTGAAGTACTAAGAGCATAGCAGTGAGTTTGCCTTCACACTGAAAGTGGGTTTTGGAATTTGCTCCATCCAGCTATGTTCTAAGTAGATGTGGAAAAAGTAGTGAGCTTGTCAAACTGGGGTCAGTGTCAAGGCACATGTCGTATGCATTCATCAGATTAATAAACTCAGGCAGGCCAGAGTCACTATTAGCTGTTATGTTTTCAGGTTTGTGCTTCTGTCATTATAGAGATGACTTTAAAGCAGAAGATGAAAATCTAAGGCTTTATTCTGATTTGATTGAATTTTATTTTTGTGAATGGAAAGGAAAAACACGCCATACAGATCTCTATGAGACACCTCGTACTCTTTCAGGCTTTTGAGCTTCATATTTTGGCTCCGTGTATATTTATTTTTTTACTGCGGCACTCATGTCATTATGCTCCCCTGCACACACAGACAGTAGTAATCAGGCCACTTATCTTCCTCAGCCTCCCTGGCTCTCCAGGCGTGGTATCAAACAGAGCAGCTCTGACAAGCTGAGACTCCTGTAGCTCATACCGTGGCTCGCCTTTAATATCAATTGATTTTTTTTTTTTTTACTCATAAGGATTCCGTTGGCGGAGGATAATATTTCTGAGCTGAGGCTGAGGAACAATGTATCGCTTTCTCAGTCAGGGCGCCTTTGCAATTACACCAGTCAGCAGCATGCAATCCAATTCTTCACTTGGTTCTCCTCTGCGGAGGTGATTCCACCCTCCTTCCCTCCATCCCTTCCCTTTCCTCTCTTATCTTTTTGATCCTTCCATTCCACATAGCTGTCTGGCTTTTTTTCTGCCACATTGTCAGACTGCAAGCATTTCCCTAAATCAAACTCCAGCTTCATCAACTCCCATTTGCTCCTTTGAAATTACCCAAAAGATAAAAAAAAAAAAAAGTAAAAAGTCATCGTGGTTTTATCATTTTGGCTTTTTGCAAAAAACCCAACTTAACAATAAAAAATACATCTTCCTTTCCCACAACTCAGAGTGAAAATGACTTAGCATTTCTTTCATGTTTTCTCTCTCCCTCCAATATATTTCTGCTAAAATCCCCTGACACTTTAAAATACCCTCATGAAAATCTGAATCTTTGAGCTACACGGAGACCGTCTTCCTGAGGACGATGCTGAGCCTGGAGCCATTCAACTGTGCAGGGACATTAAAAGAAGGGATTATATTTCATTCAGATGGGGGGGATGGGGGTTGTTGGTAGATAAATTCCTCTGCTTCTTTTTTTAACTTCACGAAAGTCTTTGAATGTTTTATTCCTTTGTGATGTGACGCTCGCTTGAGGCTGCCTCCTTTGGGCTGTGCCTTGCCTGCCAGCCCACTAGGAGGGACCTGACCTTGAAACCGTCTTATTTAGTTCAGCACAATATTCTTTTTCACTTCCACTGTGTTCTCGTTTTTAATTGTTGAACAGTGAGATACTGTGGCCATTTAAAATCATTCAGTCAATGGCTCATCAGTACGCATGCCAGTCCACTTTAAAGAAAATAGTCTAAAACTTTACAGAAATTTTGATAAAATATTTCAACATTTTTTTCATGTCCATGTAAATGAATCCCTTTATTGGGTGTGCCAATTCAGAAGCAAATAAGTGAACTTTTACTGGTTTGTTAAGCTTCTGTTTTTGTCACAATTTTTGATTCATGACTATAGATGCCAGTTATTGATTAATGAATTAATCAAAAGTTGATTGATCTTATAGATCGACTAATTAATACACTTTTAAGTGGCCATTTGCTTTTTAGCTATTTGCTTGTTACAAATGTTTTCCTTGTTCTATAAACTTTACACTTTTTGTGAAGTTATTAGATCAAATGGAAGGCTTTTTCACTTTATTTTTACCCAATGTGTCTCACTGCTACTGGAACTTTGGAGTGTAGTAAGTACACCCCCAAAGTCGCTGTGACTTCTAATGTACCTGATTTCAGAAATTTGTCTTCAAAACACAAACTGAAGGAATGTTTTAACTTAGTTATATCTGCTGTATAATATAATATAAACACACACACATAAATGGAACAAATGCTTTTGCTGTTTACGGTTCAAGTTAGTCCATGTCCTGAGAATCTACACCAGCAGAAGGGGTGTTACTGTATTTATCTTTTAAATCTGCAAATCACTAGTGGATTCAGGCAATCAGCAACTCTGGATTGTCTGAAAGAAGGAAAACAACTGCTGCCTGACAGTTATTATTTTTATATTTTTAGTATTTCCGTACAACCCAGGGTTTCTGCATACAAAAATGATTTGATAGGAAAACATCTGGACCTTAAATGGCACTCCTGTTTCTGTGTGCATATGTGTGTAGTTCAGTAGACCACTCGTTATTCTCAGCCATACCTTTTTTTTTCTCTACTTCAGACACGATCTGAGTAGTTAATTAATCTGTCTGTGTATGAAAAGAAAATCTGGAAAGACGCAAAATAAATCAGGAGCTCTTTGTTTTGTCCATTAATCAGTTCGTAAAGCTCTGTCAGCTAACGGACCTGCAGCTATGCATACAAATTCTGTTTTTTTTTTATGTTTTTGTTTTTGCTTCTTTCATTTGCATCCCGTCTTGGAATATTACTGAGTTTTGATTGGGTTTGTGACAGGCCTGTTTTGACAGAAACATCTGAGGTTTGACTCTGGGAGTTGTTTGTTTGCTTGCAGGTAATTTATCTGTGAAGTGTAAAACACATGGGTGGCAGGGAGACGGAGAGAGCGAGAGGAACCGAGGAAGAGAAGAAGAAAAGAAAAATGTGACAGAGCTGAAGGAGGGAAGTAAAAGATGAGAGATGGAAAGAAAGGTGGGGTAAACATAAAAATAAGGCAGGTTAGATGGAAGGAGGAATGGAGAAAAAATTCAAACGAGGAGCTAAATGGGCTACAGGAATGAGAGAAGGAAGATAAAGTATAAATGTAAGGCTGCTAATACGACACAAAGAATAGGGAAGACCGAAGAAAGGCAAGAAAAATAAAACGGAAGATGATAACTAAGCATATAGAGAGAAAGGAAACTGTCAGGTGTGTGGCAGAATAATGGATAGAAGAATAAAACAATGGAAGAACTTAAAGGATGATAAGAATGTAAGAAAAATCTAGAGGCAAAGATGTAGTTCAAGAAAAATATTGAGTGAAAATGTCGAGAACAAGGTGAAGAGAAGGAAAAGCAAATCAGAACATGGAACACAAGATAAATAGACCACAAGAAAGACTGGAAGAAAAAAAAGGTTGTGAGGCAGAGAGATTGAAATAATCTGAAGATGGAAGATTTTAAGAGAAAAAAGAAGTAAAAAAGGTAGGAGAAACCTAAGACAAAAGGTCAGTGGGAGGAAAGCAATGATAGAGGAGGTTAGGATCCACAGAATTGACAACAGCAGGAGGGATGATTAGATTGACAACAGAGGACAAGGAAGAAAACAAATAAAGATACAAAAAATAAAAACTTCAAATTTATAGATGGAGATAAAAAAATCAGGGAGTACAATAAGACTATTGTAGGAGAGAAGAAGAAAAACAGAAGCAGAATGAATTGATAAAAGGATATTTTTCGAACAGTTGCACCAAGAGAAGGAATGAATAAAAGACAAGATGAGGGAGCGATCTCCTGCTCTTCTCATCTTGGGTCACAACTCAGTGCTTTTAATTTTGGGGGGAAAAGTCAAATGAAGCGAAGCTGAAATACATTTCTGATCTGCGGGGACTCACAGCAGCCTTCTTTGGCAAATGGGTTTTCACTTTGTCAAATTTAACGCCTTCGTGTCTCCGAGGGGCAGAAAGCAGCCACCAGATCTGCTGGAAGCCGCTGCAGGTCCGTCTTGCAGCGGCACGTTCTTTGGAACTCCTCATGTTCCATGTCAAAACAGCTTCTAGTGCCTTTTCAACATTTTTTTTAGTTGACGAGGATTGTGGTTCTATGCCGTTTTTTGGTTGATTTTTTTCCCCTCTAATCAGTTTTAGCACCATAATCTGCAATTTTTTCATTCTATATTTTATAATCTTAAGCACTGAGCCTCTTGCCAATCAAGACGTGTATTTCTGTACCATAATCTGCAACTTTTCCTTATATAAGTATTTTAATCTCAAGCTTTCAAGAGTATTTTCAGTTGGGATGTTCAGAGATTTACTGTCACCCTTTTTCCGCTTTAACCAAGTTTTCCTTTTGTCCTTCCAAGATTGTGTGTTTACTGTCTAGCAAAGCTCTGAAGGTATTTATTCTAATTATTTTGTAACAGATGCGGGTCCTCACTTTGTAATGTGCCACCTTCATTAGGCGTGGTGTGTTTGTCAGAGCACACAAAGGCAAATAAAGTGTTTATTCTTCCTGTCATGGGTTGCTGCACACAAACACACACGCTTGGGATGAGTCTCTTTCACCTGCTTTCTGTGTCAATAAGTCTATTTTTATCACAGTCATTTTTATGTTTTGCCCTTTTTTAAGACTGCTTTTCTTGTTCTGTCTTTATGCGGCTTATGACAAATTCTCAGAGGTTAAATGTGACTAAGAAAGCACCTAATTATGGTTTTCCCTTTTGAGAATCAGGTATTAAACAAACTACCCACATAGCTAAATTTATCTGGCCCAGTTCTAGCCTACACAATGCACTCACACTCTGACCAGATACTACAAAAATTGAAGGCCCTTTGGTTTCAGCAGATGTGGTTTTCCAGAGGTGGTCCATGCATGGACCAGAACCACATAAACCAGGCCATCTTAAAAACAGTGCCATCTTTACCTGACCCAGTTTGGTAAAAACCAGCCTCTTGTTCTTTGCTTTGCTTCGTACAGAGGGTCTGGACCATTGGCTGTTGAGAAACGATTGCTTGCTGGAGGTGTGGACTCTATTGAAGTTTAAAACAATTGGATCTGATTTTACCCAATCACTAACATTTGGTCAGGATGTATGTAGTGTACCAGCTCGACTATAAAGGAAGCTACGCTAAGAAGCTTACCATGCTCTGTAAAGAACCATCCCCCACTGGAAAGAGAGAAATATTGAGCTGAACAAGATGGCTGTAAATGAGTGCTGCAGGCTTTGCAAAACAAATTGAATTTAATTTCAATGCCTTGCTAAACTACAAGCAGACTAAAACAGCACAGAAAATTGTTGTCGTTCACAACTCCTGCTACTGTTTGCTGATTAGTCCAGTTGAAATTCTACTGGAGAAATATATGTCAATGGCAGATAGCCCAGACGAAGCCATGAAGGGAAATTACAATCGACCGGAATTGCGTAGATAGGCAGCGGTTAGGTTAGGTCCACACCTGTCTGCTATGTGGGGACCAACTATAGGTCTTTTGTTTTGGAGAACCATGAGGTCATTTAATGTGTTACTAAAGCCCCTTTAACACAG
>JARVGW010000322.1:19673837-19700609 GCA_031762495.1 Anablepsoides rubrolineatus
GGGTGTAGAGCTGGTCCGCTGTTCCACGACCAGGACGAAAACCACACTGCTCTTCCTGAATCTGAGATTCGACTATCTGACGGACCCTCCTCTCCAGGACCCCCGAACAGAGCATACCAGGGAGGCTCAGAAGTGTGATCCACCTATAGTTGGAACACACTCTGCGGTCCCCCTTTTTAAATAGGGATACAATTAAATTTAATTAATTTATATAGTGCCATGTCATAATAAATGTTGTTTCTTTCTCATTGTACAAAAACAATCAATCTAAGGAAGCCAGTACACTGTGAATCTTCACCAGTTTCCAATTCTGAACAGCATATTGGCAGCAGTGGAAAGGAAAATCTCCCTTTTAACAGGAAGAAACCTCCAGCAGACCCAGATTAAAAAATGGGCAGTGTATCAAATCCATCTCAATTAAATTCCTTTAAATTTTAGTGTGTATTTTGAAACTTACACCGGAGCTAAATGACTAAAACCTATGCCAATAATAAATAATAAATAGTTCAAATCTGCCAATCTTCATCTAAAAATTGCACTCCAGCAGATCTAATTCTAAACATAGAGTTAGCTTCCAAGGTGGGTGTGGGACAGACCAAGGGTACGTAGAAACCATGTGTGCGGAAATGAACAACGAAAAATTGTGCACAAGGTTTGCAAGTCTGCGCTCAAAAATAACCCATATTTTTTTACAAATTGGCTGTTTAAAATGTAACCACACAGTTCATACATCATTGCTTGTTTGAAAAAAAAAAAAATCTTAGACTTCAGTGAAACTGCAATTGAAAATTTGACTATTTCTCTGAAATTTTCAGTAAACAACAATTCACTATAGGGCCTGTTATACCCTATTTGAGGTCGAACATTCGATGCATGGTCACATGGCTGTTCGTTGTTTGCTTTTGCACACACCTTTCATAGCTCCTGAGACACACCACTCTGAGCTTCTGGGAAACCTCTCCTGCTGCATTATACATCATTGAACAAGGTTTCTTCCCACTGGAGTCAAAACTCTGATACCTGACATTATTTGTCCACAAATCTGTCCCGGTTAAGGCTCCACAATTTTCCGCAGACAGATTCCTCTGTGCAGAATGCCCGTTTTATCTCCATCCACAAGTTTTTGGCCGTTTGTCTATCTTTATAAATGACTGACTCCAGGTAAAACAGCTGGATTCTGGAAGCAAGTAGTTTATGTTTTTAGTTATTTACTTTTTGGATGCAGAGTATTTGAAGGAAAAGGCAGCATCTGAGCAGTTTCAGCATAAACAAACACACCCACAAACGTCTGACCAATCACACAGTAAGTTCATATTCGAAGGTGGGGGAACAGTTCTCCTGGCAGGTTATGACAAAAAGGGGTGAAGACTCAAAGCTACCAACAGAAAGATGCAATTTTCATCATGCAACTGGGTCAACGAGAGCTGATTTTGGCAGTCTGGATGGAGTATGAAGAGGTTTTTAAAAATCACAATCCAGTGAGATACTACCTTCACAGTGCTGCTGCTGAGTTTGCGTTGCTTCATGTGTTAAAGGACAACATCACAAACTTACACTTATCAAGTGATTCATCTGGGAATGATCTAAGGCAGTTTAAATAGAGGCTGGCCATATCACTCAATTTATTGTGGAAATATGATTATATTATCTATAAACTTGGTTAGCCTGAAACTATAAAATGATAAGAGGAGAAACAATGTACAAATAATGTTTACTTTGCCATTAGCTTTTGATAATGTCAGTTTCAGTGTGGTCAGTCAGCATATTTTAGTATCAGAAATACAAATCTTACTGCTATTAAAACTAATTTATATGTTTTTTTATTATTTGGTTAGATTTAGATAAAAGCCTTTGATGTCTGTTGATTATTAATGACCTGGTACACCCTCCACACACCTCTATTTAACATCCTAAATGTGAGTATGCACACTCATGTGTGAGACGAAACACAGTGGAGAAAGTGTCATTACAGACCTCCTCCAGCCCCTATCCCCCTTTCAGGCAGCTCAGATCAAACCTGCTGTCTGATGGCCGTCGTTGACACGGTGCCGCAAGTTGTGGAAACCAGCAGTAACTTTTGTAAGCGGAGAGCTCTGGGGGGCTCCCTGCGGTGTGAAGTGAGTGTCTGCTCTTTTCCCAGGGCTTGTTGTTGATGAATGATGCAGGTTGAGGCTGAAGGACATTGTAAATAAATGAGTAACTGTGCAGATATTTCTTATTTAAAGTAATCAACGTGATCTCATTTGAAACTGATGCTTCATTTATAAATAAAGGTTCTTTAAATTTCAGATTTTTTTGAAAGGAAGACATAATGGTTTAACCAATAATCATCCCTCCTTGTTCTGTTTATTCCACTTGTATAGATGTTATATTTTTGCCTGACCTTATATGAGATGCCATATATAAAGCATGTAAAATATCTGAACACTAATCCATAGAGCTGGGAATGGAAATATAAATGATGAATCTTGTGTTTGGCAGAGCGCTTCAAATCTCCCAGGCTTTCACAGATTTAAAAGACACAAGTGACTGATTTCCATGCGTCTCTCTGGCTATTTGTATGTGTCCATTTTCTAAAAAGACCAGCAAATTAGAACCTCTCCCCCTCCCAAAATGCTCCTCCATCTTGGCCATAACTCAGCAACCGGGACCTCAGAGATTGGTGCTACAAGACGAAGAGTGGCCCAGAGCTTTTCCCTGGTGGTCTAGATGCTGACAGTGATGTAGTGCCCGCTGTTAGATGCCAGCAGGAGAGGGGGGTCAAGCTCTCAGCGTGGATGTGGGATGGTGTGTGTGGGTGAATGAAAGAGAAAAAACAGACAGTGTTTGTGTGTGAGCTCCTATGTCCTTCTTATGTCTGTGTAAGGTCTTTCTCACACAAGATTAATGGCGACTGTTGAAGTGTTTAAGTGTAAGCTGTAGCGTTCACAAACAGAACCCATGCATCAAATCTGACCCACTATTGTCACTTTAACACTCCCATTGAGTGGTGCCATTGAAAAACTATTAAAGAAGAGGTTTATAAGTTCATCTAATTTGAAGTTTTAGTTTTGATTTTTGCCCTCACTAAGATGCAATTTTAGATGCAATTGCCCTCAGTTTAGCAGTGTTAACTATCAGTGCATTCTATCTCCATTATCTAAAATTTAAATATTGTATTTTATCCAAATACATGTATAAAAACTAGAACATTAAGGACAAATTATAAATGTTTAAATGACTTATCTTTCACTGAACACAAGAGGTGAAACAGTAGACTGTAAGGCCTGTCAACTAGACAACTTATACCAAATTATGGAACATATTTTATGTTTATATTGCTAATAAAAGTTGTATATTTGATCAATCTGTTAGAATTACATTATGTACATTCCTGAAAGAAGCTTCCAATTGATTTTTTCAATTCCATCTTCAACGTAGAAGTCTTTAAAATTTTCATAATTTGTCAAGTTGTCTTTGGACTGGTGATTTGTCAGCACAGTTTTAGTGCACTTGTTTCTTGTAAAAAGGTGGAAGCTGTAACTTTAAAATCATTGTGATAAGACACATAGTGAATGCAGAAAAAAATATCCAGCTGAATTCTGAAAAGTCTAAAGAGCTCATAAAAAAAACACTGGAAGGTGCTTCATGGTAGACGATGGCAAAAAAACATCATAAAGTCATCTTAGAGTTTGATTTTGGTATTTACTCCAAAAAATGATAATTTGTATAAAAAAAAACCTGCATGAGTTTTGAAATATCTCCAATCCTACAATGTATATATTGATCTACATGCATACAGTATGTCTATCTATATCTCTTTTTCCATTCCTGACATCTGCAATTCAAGTTTGAATCACTTTGGATCTTTTAGTTCTTGCAGAACACATCTCCAGTAAATTGATCTATATTTCGTAGTTTTTCTTGCTTTTAAATATATTTGAATCACAGAGGAGTCTCAATTGCATTTTGGTTGTTTAATTGTTTTTAAGGCCCCGTTTGCATATTTGTTGTAAAACTGTAGGTTTTCTGTCATGATTCAGCCGATCATTTACACAACACCAGCCCTCAATCTCTCTGAAACAGAAGGTTTATGAATCCTGGGCACAGTCCCCATTTACATGGAGCTGGTTTTCAGGTAAACTGTAACATTTTTGTTGCAATACATCTGCTTGTTTACGTGTCACTGGTGATCAGAGTCTTTGACGCAGGCACTTTTTGAAACAAAGTCTTATGTTGCGTTCCTGTTGAACTCGAAATTCTGAAGCTGAACTGACATCAGTTCCGAGTTGAAAGCGTATCAGTTTCAAACTTGTCAGAACGTCGAAAAAAGCATTTCTATTTTTTTGCTCTGCAATAACATTTACAACAACAGTGCTCTACGAGGCATCCTAGGTCAGAAGGAAGGTTAGTTTATTCACCAGTTGGACATAACTTTATTCATGCTGACAGTGCATAATCAGTGCATGCGGCCGAGCCTAGCATCGGGGTTGCCAGATAAAAACAAAAATGTGTTCCATTTCAGTGCTCATTTTTACCAGATATAACATACACCTCATCTTACAACAGCCTCACTCAGCATATATTACAGTTTGGATCAAAATACAATCACATTAAAGGGACAGTAAAACAGTTTATGTTCCATCTGGCAACCCTGCCTAGCACATTACTACATTAGTTACACAGGTGCTATGTTTTTGTTTGTTCTCCTCACTAAACATAAAAAAACCCACCAGCATTCCCAGAGACTGATCTTGTGTAAACAGGGTGTCAAAGATGAGATTTTGTGGGACCACCTCCCCCACGGAGGTGTGAAATATCCTGCTGGTGTTAAGCCACATATGCACAGACAGGTGACTACAGACAAACATTTCTTCTAAACTAACAACAGTTACAATAAACTGCAAACAGCAGTGTTTTTTGTGCTGCTCACAATTTGTGGCCCTTGGGAGCAAAATAAACAACATTCTACAATCAAAGAAATGGATGGGGTTGTACCGACACTACATGATTGATGCATGACAATTAGCCTGGCATCAGGGTTGCCAGATAAACATAAAATACACTTTTTGTCTCTTCTTTTCTGTGCACATTTTCACCAAACACAACACTCAACTCATCTTACAACAACAATTAATCAGTTTGAGTCAAAATACAACAATTTTAAAGCAACATTAGACTCATCTGACAATTCAATCTTGCACACTGTTACAACAGATCCATATAAACTTGTTTTTTTTGTTACTGTAGTTGTGTATTGTTTTGTTTAGTTGCCCCAATAAGCAATAAAGAAAACAGTAACATTTCTACAGACTGTTCTTGTGTAAACCGGGCTTAAATCAGTAAAAATGCAAAAAATAAAAATAAAAAAATACACTGTAACCCAGTTAGAGAGCAATTAACAGCCCTTTGACAGAGGTCATTTTCATTTCTATAGACTAGTGTGGGAGTAGTTCTCCTGTTCCCTGCTGGGTCTGCATTGGATTAAAAGTGGGACCCTGCCCAAGGGTTTCAACTGACAAAAGACTCATCAAAAATCATCACTTTCCCTCTTTGTATGCACCCTCCTCCGCTGTGTTCCCTAGACATGCTAAGCAGGCGTCAGTAGGTTGTTCAAACATAATTAGTGGAGGCCAACAAGGACTGCAAGACCTTGTATTCATTGTGATATTAATGAGTTGTACATGTGAAGGGTTATCTATAAATTGTCCAGCTGTAGTTCATCAGTCCTCTTATTTCTATATGAATGCTACATTTTATGCCTTTTGAAAATTAGTTGTTTGAAGTCAAAAGGGGAAAACTCAGTGTCCTGCCTGCCATTGCCACTTAGCTCTAGTCTTCCTGTGATCCATGATCCAAAATTAACATGTCTTCTTTACCCAATTTTTACCTCATTTTTAAAGACACATAATTGACATAAGTAAACGGTAATTACTCGGGGTATGACTACATTGAGTATGTTAGACGTCTGAGGGGCCTCCTTTGCTTCTGTATGATTTCTTCCTCCTTCACCACACATGTGGTCTCTGCTGAGCTGGAGTGCAGATGTGCTTTAGAGCTTGGTAATCACCAGCTTGGGGCTTCTCACTGTTCGGCCCCAGTCTTTAACAGCATGTAAGCACTTACTCATTTGCCTCGTAATATTATGGTAGGAAACCTTAAAAGAGATGAGCTTATACAAAGTAACGCTGCCATCTCCCCTCACACATACAGTTGCTTTGCCAAGTGAATGCTTAAGCAGCTTGTATTGACTTTACTAGAAGATGCAGGAATTTTTTTTCAATGTTTTTCTCATGCACAGTCGCCTTCCTGGTTCAACCTGACTGTAAGATCATGAGTGTGTGAGAGTCAAAGAAATATTTGAGCTGGTATGAAAATGTGGGAGGAAGTAAAGTGGTGTTTAGCAAAAAGTGTTCATCCCTTTAATCTTGCCAAGCCTTACAAGTGTTAATGTTTGGAGATAACTAAAGGTCTTTTTATTGACATTTGAGCCTGGCTTTCCCAGGTCTTTACCAGGGGCGTCTATGAGACTCTCTATACTACTCATATTTCTTGTAATTATCAAATGTGTAATGCATGTAAGTAAGAATGTTTGTAGGTGTCTGTCTGCGTTTTTAAATACAGAGAGAATTAATGGTTAAGACTGATGGAAATTCTACACAGAACAGTGTATTTTAGAACATCTCATTGTAGATTTTTAAAAGTAGAAACATTTTTGCTTTATTGAGGTTTTTTAATATCCTCCCTTCCCAACACATTTACAATATTAGGTGGTTTCAGACAGTAGCATCAGGTCACAGTCATTCTCTGTCAGTTGTTGTTGTTGTTGTTTTCCTACTGCTGTTGTGGCCATTCACAAATCTTACAACTATTTTAAGTTTTTTATCTTTTTGCCTCTGCTTCACAGTACATTCTTAACCTAACAAGGACTTTTGAGTTGACGTTTGGAGATGCAATTGCCTACGTTTATTCAAAATAAATGCTTTTCTAGCACCCATCAAAAACTGCACATCTGGGCATCTAAAATGCTTTCTTTTTAATGTTTGTAGCACTCTTTCAAATCCCACTTTAAAAATTAAATGAAGGATCTACAACACACATCTCTAATACTTTCAAAGGGCTTGACTCATTTCTACCTCTCATGTTGACTCTGTGCAGCTTCAGTTTTTTTATTGGGTGATGCCAACCACTTCCAGTTCAGCTCTTAGGACCTATGCAGCCACGGTTCTATAGCAAGCAAAAATCGAGCTGAGGGTTTGATGTTAGCAAACTGCAACATGTACATCAAGGAGTCACACAAATGATATCAAGCAGCCATTATGATTGAACTATAAATAGTAACATTTCATGCACAGATACACCTTAAACAGTGCACTTGATAGGATTCTTAAGAAAGGAAAGAAGAAAAAAAACAGTTCTGTAAAACAAATCTCTTTAAAGTTTTTGTATTTTCATTTTAATCAGTACAGTCAGTTTTTGTTGCAATGAACCCTGTGGAAATGTCGGAAGGAACATCTCAATGTTTAGTGCAGCTGTTATCAAGTCTCAGAATATTTTGCTGAGGTCCAAACAAAGCGGAATCAAAAAAATGCCGGATG
The DNA here is from genome assembly GCA_031762495.1 of Anablepsoides rubrolineatus. Classification (NCBI taxonomy): domain Eukaryota; kingdom Metazoa; phylum Chordata; class Actinopteri; order Cyprinodontiformes; family Rivulidae; genus Anablepsoides; species Anablepsoides rubrolineatus. The sequence continues at coordinate 19,681,415 of JARVGW010000322.1, forward strand.
GAAATGCATCAGGAAACAACTGGCAACAAACATTGCAAAAACAAGGATACGGCAAAGGATAATGAGACTTGTCATTTGCAGGTGATGACTAACTGAGCCCTCTAACAAACCAGTCACAGGTGTGGAACTATAAGCAGGAAGAAAAAAAAAACAACTGAAATACAAAAAAGAAAAAACTTTTCACAATAAAACAGAAAGTAACGTTAATAGTTGAGTATTGCACAAAGATCAAGAGACTGAATCGAAACTAGAGAAAATGTCAAAGAAAACTTAAAATAACTTTAACTAAATGCTGTTTGTAGCTTCAATCTAAAATCACACTTTTATAGTTTTGTGTGTAAATCTTATACTAAACCTTGCACATCCAGTGTTCTCCCCGCTAATAGTCTCTAAGTTTGTGTTTAGTCTATAATCTTTATAGACAGCCTGTGCGTTAGACATGCTTGTTAATGGCTGCAACATCTGTGCTCGTGCCTTTCAACATATTCATGCAAACAAACAGCGTAATATGATGCTATGCGTTGGCATCCACTTAAACATATAGCACATGCTGACAAAAGGAGTTTAACTCCAAACACACAAACACTCATACACACACACAAAGCGCCGTTAATTCATTGCTGCAGATGGAATTAATTTCCCGTCATTATCATCACAGACACTTCCATCTGCTCACTGCTGGGAAAGAAAGTGTAGAGCTGGCAGATGTGGTGATGCCAGAGAGGAGGCAGAGAAATACATTAAGGGTGTGAAGGAACCTCAGAAAGCTTGTAGCTTTTTAAAACATTTTTTTAGGATTTTAATGCTACATTCTTGCGGTGTCTAGATGAGTTGTTAATTACATATTTATGAAATGAGAAAGTAGATGCCCTGCTGAAAGATTGCCTTATTATGCTCTACTCTCCCACTAAGTTAAAAAAATATCATTCATGTTAATCTCTTGATAAAGGGGTAGTTGAGGATGGGAATTATTGCTCATTCTTGTGGGTTGAATAAGCGGATTTTGTTTGACTGAAAAACGACAGTTCCTTCTGAACGGAGGGATATCTGTTGAAATGTGTTTTCCTGGACGTGCCTGCAGAAAATGCTAGACAGATCGAAAAGACGAGAAAACAAGGAGGGACAGCAAAGAGAGCTGAAGCGAAACATCTCCTTTGACCTTGGTTTGATTGCTGTCTATTGGAGAAAGCTTTGGTTACTTTCTGCTAAAAGAAAAGTTTCTTTCTTCCAATTCAGATCTTCATGTTGGATTTTTTTTAACATGCTGCTTTTCAAGCCATTGACAGAAAAGATCTGCCAACCTATGGACCTACTGGTTGACCCGAGACTTTCTGTGAAACTCCGCACTGAATCGTTAAGAAATAATGAAAGGAGCAGTGAATGGATGCTCAAAAGATGCGCTGGCAGCTGGATGGATGGATGAATGGATGGACGAGATGGTGGCAGTCTGCCATATCTCCAGGCACTGTTTTGACAACAAGAGCCTCACCATGGCTTCCCTTTTGTCCTGCTTCTGTTTATTTTGTCACCTGCTAGTCTGAGGGGATTGGGGTCAGTTCAGCCGGAGCAGGGTGCTCTCTCAAATACACACTCCCATACACACTTAATACACTACCAATGAAGGCGATGACACATGCACACACACAAACGGGTCACAGGTCACTGGGTCAGTGGGTACATGGGCATGACTGTGTTTTGATTCAATTCAGTGAATGTGTGTCTTTTGATTGCACAGCTATTTTGTGTGCATTTGATGAGCTGCAAAGGAAATTAGGCAAAACTCCATGGTCAGGAGGAATGTTTAAGATTTGGTAGCTGTGTCTTTCAGTTCACAGGACTGATCAGAGCTCTTGAATAAAGAGTCAAAACAGTCTGACATGTTCACTTGATCGCAGCAGGCCAGAAAAAGTTAATTAATCTTACATGGGTTAAAACAATTCTAAAGAAAAGCTTTTCATCTCCCTAATCTAAAATTTATTAGCATTGAAGCTAATTTAGATGCTGATGTTTCTTCTAAAATGTGGATTTATCCTAATGTTTGTGCAGTTCACAGACAAAGATTTTGGTATCATTTATCTAGAAGAATCTGTGTGTGACTTTAATCATTGTTTGTTGTGTGTGTGTTTCTTTTTTTTTTTCTTTTTGTAGTCAGGATTGATCCGTGTCCTTAATGAAGAGTATTTAATAGCTCCACTACCTCAACATCTGGCCGAGCAGCACAACTACAGTGCTCCTGATGGTCATCACCCGCATGTAGTCTACAAGCGCTCAGCAGAGCACATTGTTCACAATAGACCCCGCATCTCCAGGAGCACTGGTTCCTTCAGATCTGACCATCCTTATCTTCACTATCAGCAGCAGGAAAAGCAACATGACTTCCAGCATGGAAAGCTGCAGAGGCAACACTTCTGCGGGCGCCGCAAGCAATGTATGTAAGGAAACCTTGTATTTTTTTATATCACATTCCTTTGGTTAGCTACTTGTTAATGCTGATGCATTATTGATGTCTAGCCATAATAAGTATCATTTTTGTACTGACTTTCTGTTCATCAATGTAAAAAAAAAAATGCAAAAGCAAATGTAAACTCACGCATTGGCTTTTATAAGTAAATCAACCCACAGTAATGTTTGCTTATGGCCCTTAAAGTGTCTGATGAAAACATAACATTGAAACTAATTGTCAGAGTTTATTTTGTAGACTTGTTATAGGACGGTTCCCAGTGTTAAATATTTTCATTTTAATATTTTGTTGTGATGTGTTCTGACCTCCAATAGTTTTTATATCCTTCACTCCCTGGTTTATATAGTAAAATTTACATTACAGTAAACTAACACATCATTAACTTTAATTACAACTAATGGCTTAAAGACGAAAGAAGACTACACTGTTATGGAGCCATTTGTCTAATTTCACCAATCATTTATGGATCTAGTTAGGAAAGTGATATAGCTTTTAAAAGCATGTGAAATCAGTTTGAAATAGGGTGAATTTACAATTTAAAAAAAACAATAAAAAAAACTTTTGCAGCACAGCTGTTCAGACCTGATGCCAGAGTATTCTGATGTCATTTTTGTTTACTTTTACTTCACCTCTCTCTTATACAAATAGACTCCAATCCATATATATATATATATATATATATATATATATATATATATATATATATTCATGTAAATTAAGTGCTGATATACAACAAATTAGAAAAAAATGCCAAATAGGTAAATTCATCTCTCCTTAGACTCTGTTAGAAAAATAGAAGTATGTTCTCTGTCTGCCTTCATAATCTCTTATTTTCTCCATCTCTCACATATTGTGTTGTTCTTTTCTTTTTGCTTTCCTAGATGCTCCTAAACCACCAGCAGAGGATTGGTTCATCATGCCTGACGAATTTGCGACGCCTGAAGTGGAAGAACCAGGAAGGACAAAAAGATCCCCCATCAACTCTAACAGTGTGGGAGGTCTGAATGTGGAGACCTTGGTGGTGGCAGACAAGAAGATGCTGGAGAAACATGGCAGGGAGAATGTCACCACCTACATCCTCACTGTCATGAATATGGTGAGGATGGAAAAGACAAGGAAGGGAAATGAAAGAGCGAGATAGTGATAAGCAAAAACACATGAACAGTTTGTTGAAGTTCTCTTTTTCTCTGAACTTTTGATTCTTAATGCACTACTTTAATCTCCAAGGGAAGAGACATATAGACAATTTAGGCAATAAAAGATTTAGTCTTGACTGCTTGGTTTTGGTTCCGGTGCCGAAACATCGAGGATTTGCAGAGCGTTGCTCGTTGTCGTCTTTTCTGTTTAGTTTTAAATGTTCCCATGCTTTTTATAATTTGTCATTTTCTGGGCGCTTCGTTTCGCTCTTAGTAAGCATACACGCATGATGCGTTGACAGTGTAACCGTTAGCGGAAGCGCTAACATCGTAGCATTGTGTGTAACACAAATAACATTCCGAGCGGATGAAAGTGCGCTGATTATAACAGTATGTATTTTTTACGAAGCTTCGAGGCAGATAAATTTGCCTCAATGATTCTTTGTAATCGAATTACTCGAATTATTCGAGGAGTCGTTTCAGCCCTACACACAGACATATGGAATTACACAAACATTCGCCATTACAACAGATTCAAAATGGATAATTTAAGGAATATAATTGGTTAGACTAGGAAATGCGTTGTCTAATAATGATTTTTTTTAAATAATCTAATAAATTTGTCAAATAATAACACTTTATAGCTGTAAATATCACGCAGTTGAGTATTTTTGTATAGAACCAACTGCAAGTTAGAATAATTGTGACAGTAGTGTTGTCAGAGTTAAATGTATTAAAATAAAATAGACTTTAAGACATTTAGTGTTACCAAATGACTCATTTTATTCTCTCTGCAGGTTTCCAGTCTTTTTAAAGATGGCACCATTGGTACAGACATCAACATTGTGGTTGTTAGCTTGTTGTTGCTGGAACAGGACCCTGTGAGTGAACTCAGATTACTATTTTATAACTTATCCACAATTCTTCATGTTTAATTTCACACTCTGGTATTATCTTCTCCCACATTTTTTCCCAGCTTGGCTTGAATATAAACCACCATGCTGACTTGTCACTGAACAGTTTCTGCCAGTGGCAATCAGGTTTGGTGGGGAAAGGAGGCAAACGACACGACCATGCTGTTCTCCTCACTGGGCTTGACATTTGCTCCTGGAAGAACGAGCCCTGTGATACCCTGGGTAAGACTTTACTCAGCTTATCAAGTTAAAATCATAAAGTTTAATGATGATGAAGACTCTAGAATTTCGACATGTCCTTATACTGTATATTGGTGAAAAGATGATTCTGTGGAAAAAGGGGGATTCTGAGTGAGATAATCCTTTTTGGAAGAAACAGACATCAAACAAAGAACAAGAGAAAAAAAAAGTGGAATATGGACCACTACTGAATGTTCCTACTTTCTTTTCAGTGACAGATAATCCCAAATCCAGGTTTAGTTATCTTTTTCCTAAATCTGTTGGGCCCACACCTGTGCAGGATGTTCTCCGCCTCTCATCCAGTGGATATACTCCAGCATACCCGTGACCCTGAACAGGATGCACTGATTATAGAATTGGGTGGATGTCAGGACCACAATGAGCTGCTTTTGTTACAAATTTAGCTATAGAGCTCTCAAAAAAACTGTACAAAACTTGCTTTGGGACTTGTGACAGACCTTTTTAGGCTGCCACTTATTTCATAAAAGAATGTGCTGAGAACAACACAGAAACAAAAGAGAGAAGATATTCTCATGATTCACAGTGAAGTTTTTTTATTTAGGTACCTGATACCACAGATGACTCACCTCTCATCATTCTTTCTTTCTCCCTGCAGGTTTTGCTCCAATCAGTGGAATGTGCAGTAAATACAGGAGCTGCACCATCAACGAAGACACAGGACTTGGCTTAGCTTTCACCATCGCTCATGAGTCTGGACACAAGTGTGTTCCTGTTTTTTTTTTATTACAAAGGTTAAACTAAACTAGCTGTCATAACCAATTAGAATTCAGAAACTTTGTCTACCTTCTGGTTTAAGTATCAACTTCCAAGTACAAATGAGCAAAAAAAAGATATTGATTAAACAAACTATGTAAATTAGTTAACTATTACATTTTTATGTATTTTTTCTCACTGTCCTAACGTTTTCAGTCACATCAGATTGGCTTGAATAAACTTCTATTTATCAAAGAAAGACAATTTTTAAAAATAATTAGCATCATTTTACCTCCAGAACTTTTTAAGTAATAACTTATAAGGGAATTGGTGTCTTGTAGTGAAAACCTAATTTCATGTCATCTGCATTTTTTCCAGCTTTGGGATGATCCACGATGGAGAAGGGAATCCCTGTCGAAAGACAGAGGGCAACATCATGTCTCCCACTTTGGCTGGTAACAATGGGGTCTTCTCGTGGTCGATGTGCAGTCGACAGTACCTCAGCCGCTTCCTTGGGTAGGCCCTACAAACACAGATGATCCACTAATCTCACTGGGGTTGTTGCATGCTGCTGTTGATGCTGACCCTGTTGGTGTGCTGTATTCACCAGAACAGCCCAGGCATCCTGTCTCGGGGACGAGCCCAAGCAGATCGGTCAGTACAAGTACCCTGAGCAGCTTCCCGGGCAGCTGTATGATGCTGACACACAGTGCAAGTGGCAGTTTGGGTCAAAGGTCAAACTGTGCAGTCTGGATTTTGTCAAGGTTGTTTATTCATCAAATGCATTTTTTTTTTACTTCAGTTTATTATTTTATGCATTTTCGTTTGACCACTAATTATGGCTACCTATGACTCAGTGTAGGTTATAGTATGCAAATCTGAGCATCATATAATCTTATAGTCTCTAGATATTTTACCCACCAACTTCAGATCCTCAAATTGCCAAATGATTGCCATGCACTAAAACTAATCACAGCCCCCAGTAATAAGACACAGCTAATAATAGAGAAGCTGAATTACCTGCTTTGGAGCCATAATCATTCAGCACTAATCTGGCACCTTAATAATTAACATGATCTTAGCACAGCAGTCTGAAACACCTCATATTTGATCATTGAATAAAATGCATTCCATCCTTTTAATGGTTACCCCTACACACCCCTTCTCAGAATCATTGTAGTCATAATACAAATTTTTGTGCAATGATGCATTCAGAGATGTTAATTCACATGTAAATGCTGTTTAAAATACAACAAACCTTTGTTATGCAGGGTTGCTGGGAAGCTTGCCAAATTATAAATTGCCAAATTAGCTCACATGACAGCACCTTGGCTATTCACATCTTCCCCAAAATTCCCTCCTGTGTTTCTCTACATCTGCATGTCTTGGACCTGTGTAGAAGGTGGCGGGTGGTAAATCACCCTTCATCCTTATTAACAGTGGATGTCAGGCAGCTGTTCACACATTGTCACCATTTATTTTTGGGTCCCTTAGGGCTCATGTGCCATGTTTTTTTAAGCATGCTTGGTTTGCTTTCTCCCACCTGCTTGATGCCAGTGAAGTTGACCTGCCTTGAGAACAAGGCATCAAACATGCAGAGTAGTCTGGTACTTATACCTCCTGCCCTCCATGGCTCCTCTCTCTCCCTGCTTGTTGGAGTCAGGCAGGCTGCCAGCTTATACAGCCTGTCTTTCGACCCCAGTTCTTTTTTCTGGGCTCACTTGCTTGCTCTGGCCATGTTTTGTTGGGTCAGATGACAAATACAATCAAAGCTCTTTTCATTAAAGAACTACCCTGATTAGGTTTGACAGAGAGGCTTTAAGGAGAGGCCTGTTGGAGGTGGTGGAAGCTTAAGGACCAGCTTGACTGTGGTGCACTTTGGTGTGGCAAGAGGAAAGGTTGATGGGATCAATCACGCTTACTTTTTGACTAATGCCTAGTGTTTCTGTGTTTCTTGTTTGACAGGACATCTGTAAGTCACTGTGGTGTCACCGCACAGGGCATCGGTGCGAGACCAAGTTCATGCCTGCTGCAGAAGGAACCACCTGTGGTCCAGACATGGTAAGCAAAAAATCTCTTATTTCTCTGGTGGAACAAAACATTAAAGATCTCCACATACTCAATCCGAAGCTGAACAGTTGATGCACGTTCACATGATTGTTCAACATTCATTTTTGCACATACCTTTCATTGCCCCAGAGACACGCCAAGCTCCTGGGAAACCCCTCCTGCAGTGACATACGTTACTGCCACAGCACGGAGTTTCCACCCACCGGAGTCTACATTCTGGGCACACACTCACACATGACCCTTCCATATCCCCTGTTATTTGTCTACAAATCTGTATTGATTGAAGCTCCACTGTTTTTGTCAGACAAATTTCTCCATGTACAATGTCTGTGTTATCTCCATCCATGAGTTTTTGACCATTTGACTATCTTTATAAATGTCTGCTTCTGGGTACAACAGTCTGATTCTAGATGCGAGTAGATGGAGCAAAAAGCACTTTCAGCCTAAACAAACACTCCCACAAACTTCTGACCATTCCAACAGTAAGTTCACAAGCGGACAAAGGTTAGAAAGTTCTCCTGGTGGGTTGTGACAAGAAGGGGTAGAAGACTTGAAGCTGCAAACAAAATGATGCTTTTCACGACAATAAGGGTTGATTTCGGCAGTTTAAATAGAGTATGTGGAGGCCTTCAGTCCTCCTTTTTATTCACTAATGAGACAATTTGTTCATAACTATGTAGAGATTAAACAATACCATCCACGCATGCAAAAGTAGACCTGCAAAAGTGTTGTGGACATTGTAAAATCACTAAACAAGGTTAGACGTACTTTTGCAAGAAGAAAAATTGTATTTTGACAAGGAGAAAGGTGGTGATGTGTGAAAACAGGTTTTGGCTTGAATCAGCTGGGATGTAATGAACAATAGATGTGTGCGTGTTTTGGCTGCAGCTAAAGTGCCTGAGAGTCCAGGTGTGGTGCTGGGCATTTTTCCAAACCATAAAACTCAGACAAGACGCCCGAGCATTGATAAGAAAACTATTTCTTTCCACTTCTCCCCTTTCATTTCCACCTCCTTTCCCCTTCAGTGGTGTCGGAAAGGACAGTGTGTTAAATTCGGAGAGCATGGTCCCAGGGCCATCCATGGCCAGTGGTCATCCTGGTCCCAGTGGTCCGCCTGCTCCCGAACCTGTGGAGGAGGGGTCATGCATAGGGAGCGTTCCTGCAGCAGCCCGAGGTATACACACACACTCAGAGAGACAGAATCTTAATCTAATTCATCATATCCATTTTAATACTTTGAATCAGTTTAACTTGCCAGATAGGTGACAAAATGATTCATGTTGTCGTGCAGCTGACAGTAAAAAAAAGGCACTTGGTCCAGAAAGTAGTTCTTGAAAGACTCATGTAGCAAAAAATCTTCCTTTCTGAACACCTGAAAGAGCTTTTTGCCAGGTAACTGTCAGCATGGATATCTGCATAGATTCTGTCCACACACACACACAGAGACACACACACACACACACACACTGATAACCGCTCTCATCTGTCAGGATGACAGCCCAGGCAGACAGACTACTTCTCTCCGTGCTTCAAACCAGGAAAACCACCAAACAGCATCTTCTTTAGTCTGAAGCTGGCAAGACAGTCAGTAAATGTCCACTACAGCTGTTCACTGACACAAGCATATTTTCACCCAAATGGAAAGACCCACATCCCTCAGACTATATCCTTGTGTTAGCAATGAGCTCCATGCACGTTGTTACACGCACGTGGACAAAAGTCAGCTTTAATGTTATGTTGCACAATGAGACCCACAACACCTTTTTTATAAAGAACACTCAGATTTATGAGCTGTTTTAATATCTTCATTTCTCTTCATATAATCCATGGCTGTGCAAAGTTGTTCTGGTAATTCAGTGTGATCATCTAGTACTGGAGTTTATTAACTGTCTGGAGGTAATTAGCTACCTCTGATGGATTTAGGTGCTTAAATTTAATACAAGATCATTGGGCTGCCTACAGGGGGATATTTAAAGAAAATGAATGACTTCCTAAGCATTCATGCCATATCATTCCTTCTTCTACTCCTTCCGTGTAATCTATAGACCAAAACTAGCCCTACAGGGGTCATTATGCTTCAGGAATCTGCAGTGTTCAGATAGGCTTTAAAGTATTCTCTTTGAAGGTAATATGTTTAAAACAGCTATCAGTAGCCTAAAATAAATATTTAGAGACTAAGTAGTTCAGTGATGGGCAAATGATGGAAGGGGCCACATTTTTTTGTTGATACTTTTTGAAAGGACTCCATAATGACATACAGTATATATTTATATAGAATTTGTGTGTGTGTGTGTGTGTGTGTGTGTGTGTGTGTGGTGAACTCCACCCCACATCCAGTATTTGCACGCTATACTCTAAGCGCTCAGAAGAAGGCAGAGGCCTAGTGAGCATCAGAGCTACCATCCAAGATCCAATATGAAAAATCCAAGCACCAAGAATGAATACATCAGGAAGATGGCCCATGGAGATGAAGCACTCAGTGAATGTCTCAGTCAATGGAATCTGGAAGAGAAAGAGCTGAAGGAACCACCATGGGATGAAAAGCCTCTGCATGGGATACACCACTAACAGATACCTGAAGTGGCTGATATGACCAAATTCTACTAATGGCTGGAGAGATCAGGACTGAAGGACGACACAGAAGCACTGGTCATGGCAGCAAAGGGGCAGTCCTTGAGTACAAGAGCAGTTGAGGCCCTGATCTACCATACCAGGCAAGATCCCAGGTGCAGGCTGTGCAAAGAAGCCCCAGAAACAATCCAGCATCTCCCAGTAGGGTGTAAGATACTAGCAGGAAAGGAATACATGGAATGCCATAACCAAGTGGCTGGTATAGTGTACAGAAACATCTGTGCAGAGTACGAACTGGGGACCCCTAGGTCAAAGTGGGACTCACCTCCCAAGGTGGTGGAGAATGACTGAACCAAGATTCTGTGGGACTTTCAGATTCAAACAGATAAGATGGCCAGCCAACTGGACATTGAGATCATTGATAAGCAGCAGAGGACAGCCGTTGTGATTGATGTGGCTATCCCCAATGATGGAAATATCTGGAAAAAGGAACACAAGAACTGGAGAAATACCAAGGGTTCAGAGAAGAGCTAGCATGAGCCTGGCAGGGGAAGGCAACTGATGCCTGTGATCATCAGAGCACTTGGGGCAGTGACCCGCATGCTGGAGAAATGGTTCCAACAGATACTTGGAGAAACAAGATTATAACTAACGACATACAAACTGCTCTGAAATGGATTATTCACAATTTAGACAGACTTAATGACAAAGAAGCATAATAATATTTGTAGCATGTCACATTTGATTTAGTGTGTCTCCAGATATAAACACATTTGAACTGTTTTGCGCCTTCAAATAAAGACAACTAGGCCATCATGATGAAATAAATCAGCAAGTGTAGATGTTTTTTGTTGCGTCTTTGCAAGCTCTTGGTCTGGATCCACTGCACATAGTAAAAAAAAACTGCATTATAGGTTCACAATGTTTTTTAGCATGCACAAAACATTTTTAGTAATGTTGTGGTGATTTGTTATTGTGGTGGAAGCACATTGGGATCTTGGGTGTAGGTGGGGGAAGTGTGATGTGCACTAGCGTAACTTGGTCATCAAAATTTGGTCCAAGACTGGCCACGTTAACCTCATGCCTGTAGGCTACAACAATAGTGGTTGTGACATGGTTGTAGAAATAAACTAGTGCAGACGCAATACCAGTAGCTGCATTTGACACAACCGGAGAGGTTCATGCCAGGCGTATAGTGCCTGGTAAAGGAATTTAAGGGCACAAATACAAAAGCAGAGAAAACCCTGATGAGTACTAAGAGTGTCGCAGTATCATAATTGCCTTTATGCTGAAGCAGTGTTTTAAAATCTGAAATGATTCAGAGGGACTGAGATTCAATGGTAATATAATTACAGAAAAAATGTTCCTAGAGAGAATTTGGACACTTTCGACCTTAGGAATCACAGGAAAGTTTAGTTGAAGGTCTTCCACAGACTTGGAAAGTAAGCAGAATTGTTAAAAAGGCTGGCTCCTTATGGGGATCAATGCCTGGTCCCCGTGGGTACAGAGGCTGATTTTGGGTGAAAGGTTTGATTTAGGGTTAGGTATGTAATGGAGTGATTAGATTTAGGGTAAGAAGTTAGGCTGTAAAATGCCTGAAAAATGAATGGAAGTCAATGCAAAGTCTCCACGAGGATAGAAAAATGGACGTGTGTACGGTGTACATTTTAGGACATCCTCAGTCTTAGTTGTCAGTAATCAGTTATCAAAAACTCTGTCAGTTTTAGTTGTCACAACTTGTTGGTGTGCTTGCTTTATTTCAATTCAAGGCTATTTGCATATTTCAGTATTTTCAGTCAGTTTCTGTTTAATAGCCTTTCAGTAACTTTAAGTAATTGTATTTTTAGAAATACATTAAGAGGAGTTATTTTAGTCTGTTTCATGTTTTATTCATTTCATCTGCAAGTTCTTGTAAATTCTCATCAAATATAATCTTTCTTCCTTTCGTCTCCTTTCTGTTTTTTTCATTGACTAATTAAAATGTCTGCTCTGAAATTTATGGCTTTTTTTTAACCACATTGTCTTCTGTACTTCACTAGCTTCCTCATTGCTTAGTTAACGCAGAGGCAGACACTCTGCTTAGTTTGTCTCAGTCGACTCGTCTCCTAATCCACATGAAGGATCAAAGGGGCAGGCAGGCCCTCATATGATACACATTATACACCATGACTGGCAGACCGAAAAGGGCCACAGAGCATTTTAAACCAGGTTAGCTGTCAAGTTCATTTATCATTCCTGTAAACTAAACTAAACAGAACTTTGTTGAGCAGCTGCTGAAAGATTGAAGCTTCTAAAGGGTTAGTTTTAAAGACAGTGGGACAAAATGTAGACCAGAAGGTGAAGCATACATATTTAGTTCAGTAGTTGTGGAGTCAAGAGTTAACATTTGAAAGATGTGTTGGCCCTTACTCCTCATAGCTCTGAAATAAAGACAATACAGTTGGACTGCAGTATTATTTGATTCAACATATTTTCTTCCCAATACTATCCTCAATCACAAACATTCACCCACAAAACTCGCAAAGCCTTTAATCAGACCTTAGCAGGAATGGAGTCACTTTTAAGTCCTTGAATCATGACATTCACAGAGTGCAGGTAATCGCTACACATATTTTGGTAAGGTTATGGTTATGGTGAGTGAAGATCATAAAGAACCCATATGAGTGGGTTATCTTGAATGTCGATGTGATACCTTAATAAAGACTTAAAAAAAGATATTAATAATTTGTCAACCAAATCACACATCACAGCTGACATATCTGCCACACCGCCTGCCATTGGCGGAGCCAGACATTTTTCTCAGGGGTGGCCAGACAGGGACCACTACTCACAGGGGTGGCCAGACAGGGACCACTACTCACAGGGGTGGCCAGACAGGGACCACTACTCACAGGGGTGGCCAGGAAAATTACATAATTTTTTAACCGGAAAGTTTCTGTAGATCTTTGTGTTTTGGTCATTTCCTCATGTCCTTATATAGGCAGTGACTACCTTCTAAACATGGGCATCCGAACCATTTTAAAAGTGGGGGAACACACTGTCGGGGGGTCTGGGGGTCCTCCCCCATAAAACTTTGGACGAAATAGATGCCATTTTCTGCATTCTGGTGTATTTTACCAGGTTGTTAAACATACTTTTACCTACTTAGATTAACACTTGATTTAATTATTTTAGAGAGATTTTTCTTTAAACTAGTTCCATCATCCTGTTTTTAAACTCACTTCTTTAGCTGAGATAAGGTTAATTAATGTGACACAATTTATCATATACAATTACTTTAGGGGTGCCTTTTATTTTTATATTGTTTATTGATTTATTTTTAACTGTAATATGTCATTGTGCCAAATAATTATGACCTGAAGTGAATTTAGAGGGGTGTTCCACTTTTTCTGAATGTCTACTCATAAACAAACACAGAGCATTATGCAGCCTTTATAACATAAAATGACACTGTGTTATGGTGACAAAAACAAATCAAAAACATTTGTCACCATAAGTCCAAAAGTTGACACCATAAGTAAGTCAGATTACATAGGCATATGTTCTGCATATAAAGAAAACCATCACTTCCTTGTCATTACTCTTTTTCAGTGAAAGATGTTTTGGTGATGTTTCAAACACTGCCACCAACTGTTCAGGAGGATTATTACATCCCTTAAGGTTGTTTCACTGTGTAAGGGATGTTTACAGCAGGGTGGCCAGTACCATTTCCCCTCCTTTTTTATAGAACATCTGCCATATAAAATATGAGCAACCTATTTGCCACTAACAATTCCTTAAGTTATTTAGCTCTCTTGGTAACACATTTTGCCAAACCCTAGCTTTAATCAGGTTCTTATGCAGACCCTTATTTAGTACAGTTTTCTATTAGGTGTTCAGTGGCATTGCTGGTCTCACACCAGCAGTACAAAAGAGGAATGTGAAACTCTTTGCAAGAGTATAATGCATGGTGGGAAATCCAGAGGGGGACACGGTGGGAGCAGGTGAGTCACAAAGAGGACAAGAGCAGACACGATGACCCCTGACCTACAGGAGTTTCCGTTTCTGTCACTGGCAGATTTACCAGGCTGCTGGGATGTTTAAGCACCCTACGGGTCATAAGGTTTGCACACTGAAAGCTTGTCAGATCCACTTTTGGTCCTGTTGTTATACATTTTTAAAGACACTGGGTTGTCAAAGAAGGACAGAAAATGTTTTTTGAAGGAAGGAGGCAGAGATAAAGTGTGGAGAGACTTAGCAAAATACTTTGCTTAAAGAAACTGGTCATTTTCTGTGCACTGATGAGGACAACTTGACTGATGGAGTATACGGAGCAGTCCCCCACTGACCTGCTGTAAGCACCTTACCATATGGGCTACGTTTGTGTGCGGCAAAGTCATAATAGGATCAGGACCATGAAAACCAGGTCCAAACTTCCCCTCTCACCAAAGGGAAGCAAGATCAGCACAGAGCAGATTGACTCACTGACACACACATACACACACACATACACACACACCTTGAATGGAGCTCTATCACTCTTGGCAGCCAAGTCATTGTGTGATTGAGTCCAGGTCTGAATGGAGTCAGTGAACAGCAGAATTGATGTAAAAGGCAGTTTAACAGGTCAGCCTGAATATTTGCTTCACAGTGTTGTTGGCATTTATTTCACACAAGGACTTTCAACACTGCTACAGAAAATTGAAAAGAAATACACCACGAGTTGTTCTTTCCTTCTTGTGCCTTTTACAGATTTGTGTTAGCCAGTTGTTTGTCTTTATGTTAATATTGAACTTTTTTATTAGACACAGTATGGCTCCCCGGGCAGAGTTTATGTTTATGTGCATGTGCAAGCCTCTCTAGTAAACACCTAAACTCAATTTTCTCTGTTGGTGGTTCTTTGGAATGTCTGGCATGAGTTTAAAAAGCCTGGGAAGTCTTGC
This sequence comes from Anablepsoides rubrolineatus, assembly GCA_031762495.1. Classification (NCBI taxonomy): domain Eukaryota; kingdom Metazoa; phylum Chordata; class Actinopteri; order Cyprinodontiformes; family Rivulidae; genus Anablepsoides; species Anablepsoides rubrolineatus. The sequence goes on from JARVGW010000322.1 coordinate 19,696,443, forward strand.
ATGACATCCCAGTGTTTATTAAAAGACTCCTTCCTCTTGTCTAACAAACGGTGATTCCTTTTATCATTTTGGGGACACGGTCAAGCAAAACTTCACTTTTTAGTACGTTGGGTTTACTGGTTGTACTAATAGATAAAGAAAGCCAGTTAGCTTAGATGGCCATTAAAACAGTGGCTTCTTTAGTGAGATTTTGATCAAGTTTATGAATAACAAAAATAAACACTTCATCTTACATTAAGACATGTTGTTCTTAACAACATGGGGTCACAAACTGAAAAATGTTGAATATCTCTGATGTTAAGTGAATGTGATGATCTTTGCAACCATATATAAATGACTCTTTACAGATAATGCTTTGTTTTGTATCATGTACCTATCAAACAGAAGTCAGAGGTTCTCAGCAAATACCTCCTTACACCTTGTCCCAGACCCATAGTTTGAGGGTTGTTGAATTGTGCTTTGTTAGGCCCCCTCACCTAGAGCCAGTTTGTTTCAGGGGACCTTTACTAGGGCCTAATTGGCCCCAACAACACAGCTTTTAGGGCACACCACCACCACAATCATTTTATTGCATCATAGAGTTTTAGATTTTCATGTTGATGCTACTGAAATACCGATGTCTATGTTTAAAACATAATATTCAGTTTTGTTTTGTTTTTCCATCCAGGCCGCAGAACAATGGTAAATTTTGCCCCGGCTCAAGTCGCAACAACCAGCTGTGTAATACCCGGTCATGCCCTCTAAGTGCCATAGACTTCCGGGCCCAACAGTGTGCTGAGTACAACAGCAAGCCCTTCAGGGGTTGGTACTACAAGTGGAAGCCTTACACCACAGTTGATGGTAAGGTTATCAGTTGCTTCAAGACATACAAAATGTTACTCTTTTTGGCACATTGTTCTAAATTGCTTTAAGTTCACAGAGCTGGCAAATATACAGTGACTAACAAAGAACACATTTTTGTTTCTCATCTTAAAGTTTACGGTCAAAATCTTTTTTATGGAGTGTTTCTATAATCCCAAACTCTGTTTACTGTTGCAAAGATTAGAGCCAACAATCTGGAGGAAACTATAGCTGTGGATAATGTGCATGGGAAACATGTAGCCACCTGTACCCTCAGACAGAGCAGGAATGGATTTAAAAGAGGAAGCCTGTGGGCCAGCTTTGTTACACAGAGAAAGGGAGAGAAAGAGAGAGAGAAAGAGAGAGAGAGAGCAATGAGGAAAAGCGGCATGTTTGGCTGTTGTCCTAGGCCTGTTTAAGCTGCTGATGAATGGAGGCTGATGTAGAAAGGAGCAGAATCTGAACTGCTTTATGGGACTTTGGGCCAAATCACCTTCACCATAATTTGTCTAAAAAGGGTTTCCTATGATAACTGAGCTGAGATTAGAAGAATAAAACAAACAAGCATATGTCCCCATGTGAGTACCTCTAGGTGATTTTTTCATAGCCAGTTCCTATCATTTCCAGCAGAATGTGTTTTGACGTATGCAGTGTGAAATAGTTTGCAGCGTAGTAGCTTCTGTAACCTTTAATTGCCCAGACCACAGAAGTAGTTTGAAGCACGAACAACTAGATTTCTTCTCTGTGCAGATGAAGACATCTGTAAGCTGTACTGCATTGCAGAAGACTTTGATTTCTTCTTTGCCATGTCCAGCAAAGTTAAAGACGGCACATCCTGCTCTGACCACAAAGGAGATGTCTGCATCGATGGAGTGTGTGAGGTATGTTGCCTAAACTGATTTATTTTGACTTGCTTCCACATTGAACCTTTAAACAGTTTATTTTGTTCAGAAACACACACACACAGATTGCTTGAAACACACTGCACACTTGTTTATTTTACATAAATTGTTGGATCTTATCTTTATCATAGCTATATCTACCTTATTGACATGACTTGTTTTTTGTGGGTTTATTTTTAGGCTGTGGGATGCGATCAGATACTGGGCTCCAAGGTCTCTCTGGATGCCTGTGGGGTCTGTAAGGGAGACAACTCAACTTGCAAGTTTTTCAAGGGCCAATACACCCTTCAGCATCGGGCTAATGGTAAGTTTCTATTAGCTTTCAGTTTGTTTGTAAGTGTGATGAGGCAAACTCTAAGACCTACATGACAAAAAGAGTTAAGGGCCCACCGATTTCTTATGCCAAGGGGGTTAAAAATTCTCTCAGCGGGTTGTGACAAGAAGGGGTGGAAGATTAGTAGCTGCAAACAGAATGACACAACTTTCGTTATGCAACTGCGACAATGAGAGACAATTTCGGCAATTCCGTTGGAGTATGTGGAGGCGCAAGCATTTAAATCCTTTCGATAATGAACTGACTCAGCATAGGCGGAATAAATGAAAATCTGTGTTATTATAGTGAGATGAAACATGAGAAACAAGGAGCTACTAGAATGTCAATATGCCATAATAACTTTTAGTTTTTTTCCCCTTTTCTATTAACAGAATATTACACCATGGTGACAGTTCCAGCTGGGGCTAGGAGCATTCACGTCCAGGAAATGGAGGTGTCTAACAGCTACCTGGCCGTCCGATCTACAAAGAGGAAGTACTACCTAACTGGAGACTGGACTGTGGACTGGCCAGGGAAGTTTTCCTTTGGTGGCACTATGTTCGACTACCAGCGCTCTTTCAACAAGCCCGAGAGCCTGTATGCTGCCGGACCTACTAATGAGACTCTGGTGTTTGAAGTAAGCCGCTGCTGCTGGGTGACATTCATTTATGGCGATTGATAGTGACAGGACCTCAGAGCTGCTGAAAGTTTTTATTTAAGCTCAGACGTGATTAAAGTGAGATTAGAAATAGGTTTATGTTCTATAGAGAGCAAGATTTGTTGAACTGTTACAGGTGTGAGGGATGATGTGGATTGATGCTGTAAAATTCATTATTAATCATAATTTTAGTTTGGCAAGGCAAACAAAAAAGGCATCACTGATCAAACGATGGCAGTTAAAGTTACTTTTCAGACTGATTTCCTATGGCACACTGTTTATTTGAAGGAAAGTTTTAGGTACTACCTGATAACAATGTTTACACACACTCTAAGCCGTACATATAGGGTTGCTTTGTAGCATTGCATGTATTGTAAAATTGCTTTGTTGCAGCCATGTGTTGTAAAGCAAAAACAGCCATTCACAAGGCAGAAATGAAAAGTAGAAAATCAGATGGTTGCCTGGAGTGAGATGTTCTGCACAGCATAGCAAATGATTTATGAGCTAGGATTTTTTTCTTTTTCTTTTCTTTTAAATTCACATTTGTAATCAGTCGTGTGTTAGAAACCAGAACATTGGAGAAGAGTGCAAGTTCTTACCTGTCGTAAGGCAGCATAATATTGATGCTGGACAGGCGTATCCTTCTGACAGCAAAACCAACATTAGACAAGTGTCAGAGTCATGCCGAGGTCTAAGTGATTGGAAAGGGATGTGGGGGATGTTCTTCTCACATAACTTTGTCAGCGAAAGCATCTATTTTCTTTTGACCTCTGAGCCCTGGCTGTGAAAACAGAAGTGGAAACCAGCTGAAGAGCAGACAGCGAAGTGATATTCATGTAGAAGCTAGTCTCCATTCTGTCCCCTGGGCTACTGACATACTGTGGTTAACACAGGAATGATTGGCTCGTGAGTCCAGAACAAAATACCAGTGTTATATTTCTAACATGCTTTGGTGGTCACTTGTCTGGCTGTCTGGAAATATACAAGTGCTAATGTTGCTATTTTGGTCAAGAGACTTTGGTCTGTGGGCATCCAAGTTCAGCCAATAAGTTATAATTGCCATTTGAATTACTTTGTCTTTTTTATGTTGTCTAAAACCCAGCTGTGATCTCGTGTTTGTGAACAAAACTTGGTATTACAATTATTTATATTCCTATAGTTGACTTCTCTCTGCTTTGCTAGTTCGCTTTTAGCTCAATGTGGCTAATGTGAATAAGTATCACATTTCTAATTAACCTATCACACAACACATTAGTAAATGGACATTTGTATTGTGGTTTAAACTTCTTGTAATATTTACATTTTTACATTTACAACTTAAGGAGTCACCACAATGGCTCATCATGCCTGCATTTCATTCTATCCCTAACTTCTTCCTCGGTCACATCAACCTCCTGTATATCCACCTTATTCACATCTATGAACCTCCTCTGTGTTCTCTCTTTTCCTAGTTC
>JARVGW010000322.1:20130131-20140184 GCA_031762495.1 Anablepsoides rubrolineatus
TTTCTTGAATTATATCTTCTTTCTGAAGTCACATAGCAACATTTTTGCATTTGAATGTTCTAACCTGAAATTTCAGGGAATTGACTAAATATAAATCTAACTGAGGGAAACATTTTTACACCAGTTGTTTTCTTTTTTTTTTTTTTTTTAATGCTCGATCATTCAATAAAACTGAGACAGGACACAGTGGACTGGATGCCCCTTGAAATTCAAGGCCTCCAGTCTATCTAAAAGGTGATTTGAAAAAGAGGTAAACAGTAAGGTGAGTAGAAATTGACAGTCAGATAGACAGTGATAGATGGATTAGAGCATAGGGAGGAGGAGACACAACCCCTCCCCTCACACCAATGATTTTCCCCCTGTAGCAGACAGGGAATAGAATCTGATTAGTCAGACGTCAACTGGTGCGAGGCAGCAGAACAAGCCTCTGTTTGGGTGGCAAATGGCAGTGGGATAGAACCGGGAACACATCTATTCCTTTTCACGCCAGAGAAAACACTGCCTTATACTCTGTCTCTCTGTGAAGAATAGCAAAACTGCTGTATTTATTTTGGCAAATTCATATTAGGTGTTAGAGATGCCACTATCTCGAGCCACAGTTACTTTGCCAAGAGGCATGAAAACATGCCTTGAATGTAGGGGTGTACGACATGACAAGGCAAGCAGCTTATCAAATGAAACACATTCACGTCCTCCAATAGGTTGCATCGATGGAGGGATTTGTCTGTACTCTGTAGCCAAAACATTGTGACAGCGGTTGGGCTTTGATTTATTCCAACAATTAACAAGTGTTTCCTTTGATTAAAGAAAGAACGTGACAGACTGAGAATGAGACACAGAGAAAATGAAGGAGATACAGCAAAAGCAGACAGAAAAGTTACAAGCTGTGTAAATTTCTATTCCAATAGCTTAAAGGGGTACATTAAGCTTTATCACATCATACAGCCCCCCTGAAACAATCTGTATGCAAATAAAGCCTTACATATGGTTGGAGCTGTTTGTAGCTCTGCCGGCAAGATTTTCTACATAGTCAGTGAGTTTTGTGGTTCGCAGATGTTTTTTAATCTGTAATGGATGCTGGCGTTGGAGCAATCCACTCTGGAGCATGTCTTTAAAACTGTTTATTTGATATGTCTTAATGTTATTGCACTTGCACAAATTGAGCACTGAGCCATTTAATTCAATCAAAACTCAGCAAATTAACGTGTTTAATGCCTCCGTGGATTCACTTGCTAATTGTTTGTGCTATGCTCTCTGAGCGTTTAAATATGCTGCTTTAAACTGTTGAACAGAGGATTTTGAGTAGCAGGTCAGTAATTCCTTTGACTGAGGCGACTTGTGAAGTCACTCAAAAAAAAAAAAAAAAAAAAGGAGACCATGCGTGTCCCTGCTGGTGTTGCTTGGTTTTAAACATTGTGTGCCAATTAGTGCCTAACAGTTTGCTGACTTGTAGGACATTGCAATTGATGAGGCGCATTGTGCACAGTGAGCAAGAAAAGAGCACGGGAAGGTTACTTACTGAGTTCTGTAGCTGTTACAGTGATGTTGTGCCACATGTCGGTTTCCCGGTCCAGCGATTTGGCCAGCGTGATCTTCCCGTCGTCCACGTTGATGTTGAACTGCCTCTCCAGGTCTGTGTGCCGGTCGATAAAGTATCTGCGAAGACAAACAAACATCAGAAATCTGAGCCAAATCACTTTAGCAGCAGCATCTTTTGAAATCCTCGGGGTGCCGTGGCTAACAGAGCCTTATTCATCAAGAAAAAGAACCTGTAGATCAATGCACTTTAAAAGTGGTAACAAATCAATAATTATCATCTGAGGAACAATTACCGCCTTCACACGAGCAGCACAAGAGCCTAATAAAGTCTCAGAAGCCCTCCCTCCAAATCACCCCCTACCTCCCTCACAAACACACACACAAACTGAAAGACCATTAGTACATGTTACTGTTTGTCAGGGTAAGAGATGTGGTGTTGTTAACCCTGTTTGGCATTTCTCGACACTCAATGGCTCCCAAAGGGTTTGTATTAATGAGTTAGGACAGCAAAGTGTCACACACTACACAACAGAGAGGGGATAATGGATGTAATGAAGATTACATATAGGGCTGTGTGTGAAGGGTGTCCTTGTTTTGTTTTTAGTAGATTTTTGTTGTTTTAGCTACTTCTCAATTAATAATAACATTAATAGTGGACTTTTTTTAATAAGGCATTTCTTTTGTCAAACTATTTTAAATTTGACTCATTTGCAGCCTTGTCTGCATCACACTGACTTTCTAAAAACGTGCAAGGCATCAGTGCATCCAGAAAAAGAATGAAGCAAGGCGTATGTGATTGGAACGTGCCGAAAAAGAGAATATTCTGAATTTGTTTGAAGCTGTGAAATTGCTCTTTCATGTTGCTGCGTGCGCAGCGCCAATTCCTGGGACAAGCCCACACAAAACTTGCTAAAAAGGAATCTGTCATTAGGGGTCATCTTTGGTTTCACACGTTTCATTTGCCGTTGTGTGTCACTGTCACAAACAGCCCACTCGACCAAGGAAACACACGGAAGCAGTAATTCACGTGAGCTAATTACACCGTGTGTTCCACAAGTGTTTCCTTACCCCCCGGACAAACTGTCTCCATTCTTCTCACTTTCACATCTTCTATCACAATCTCAAACCACTCTAACAGTGAGGCTCTTTTTATCCCCCCATTCATCTGGGTCTCACACTTTTCCTAATTCAGTCCCCCACATATCCACCTCTCCCTCGCAGACATCCTTCTGTCACCAGGCACCCTGTTCACCCTGTCTCCCTTTGTTCCCTCACCCTGGGTCTCATACCACTGAAACCACTCATCCCTATCAGTGCAAACCTGTTGGCAGGGACCCTGCTGCATTTATGTGAGAAAGAAGAAGGTTGATGTAAAAAGGAAGGGACAAAAAAGGAGTAAAAAGAAACAGAGAAGGAGTGCCAGACAAAGTCGAAACAACTGTTTGTGCGAAGGAGGGTGCAGCTTATACAAGAATGGTGGGGAATGAAATAAATAAACCACTGGCCCAGATTCCAATTGTTGGGGAGATGTACCGAGCCGTGACATTTCCATTTTTGAGATGAAATGGTGTAAAATCCTCTAGACGCCGGGCTGGGAAAGGTCCACAAGGACCCCCCTCCAACTCCCATCCTCCAAGCCCCATCCCCATCTTTTTTTTTTTTCTTTTTCTCTCTTGCCCTGCAGACGCAGAGCACTTTCAAGACAGGCAGACAGCAGCAAACCACCTGGGAGCAGCCTCTCTGCAGCAGCCTGAGTGGATCCCAGTCAAACTCTGACAGCCTCACGTGGAAGCAAGGAGACAGACCCTGAAATGTTCTGCCACCTGTCACTCAAACTGACAACGTGACGTGAGAAGAATTAAAAGCAAATAAAAAATGATACCCAGCGTAGTGCAAGTGCAATTTCCTTGAGTGTATGCGCAGCTGCTGTTTTCCTTTGCCTCATCTTTCTCGAAACTAAAAGGCATCAGGATGACCTCAGCACTAGTTAAACACAACATTGAGGCTGCTTGAGCAAAATCCTTCAGATCTCCCTCAAATGATGTCATACTTCAGCTTTATCATGAAGAAAATTTAGTGCACCAATCATCTGTGTCACAGAGGCTGTTCATCACATGAAAAATAAGTCTTATTTCCTGTATAGCCAGGACGTCTTTTCAGTTGGAGTTTTATGGGTTGCAATAAGTCTCGTTTTCCACAAAGACTATCAAGGCTCATTTTACAGTCATCACCCTTAGATAAAAACATAAGCCTACTCTTGCGAATAAATAAAAAAATTGTAATGTTGTGTCTTTCATCCGAAAAAAAAAGCTTCATTGCATATGCATTGCAACATCTTAGCATTTCTTTTTTTCCTCCATGCTTTTCACTGATAATGCATCAAATCCCATCTCATTCTGCAATCCAAGACATCTGCCACTTTTCAACCTCCAATCAAGCTGCCAAAACATGAAAACACAAAAGCATGAATCGTTCAGAAGGCCAAACACTAAGATTTCCTATTCTGAGCTGAACTTTACCATCACTTCTGTGATTAATGTCAATAAAATAGCAGCTTCGACTGCATTTCAGTGTTAGATTTACAATAGAAAATTGATTACATTCATCCCAAAGAGCCTTTTTTTATTTGAGTTTATTTATTTATTTGTTAGAAGAGTTTATTGGTTTAAAGAAAATGACATTGACAAAACACCAATTGACATTAAAATATATAATATATAATATATGTGTGTGTATTTATGTAATATTTGGTTTAGGCACTATGCTTTGGAAGTTGCTGGTATTCAAATTTTTCTTTTACTGTTTTATGAGAGAGCCAAAATAGGCATAACTTCCACAAACAATATCTTTTTCACCAACAAGTCGTTTTTTTGTAACATTAAGAAGTGATCTCTGCTCTTCACGCTATCTGTGAGAAGGAGTTTGTATGAGTTGTAGTAAAGTTAGAAAGTTTTTTTTGTCTATTTATCACTTTCAATTGTGTGTTAGTATGGGTTCGCACAAACTCCAACCTTGTGGAAGACATTTTTCTTAATCCTACTGAGCATAACTAACATTGTTAGCTTCCTACTTTAAATGTGCTCACTGCGAGGGAGGGCACTGACTTCACTAAGGTTTCTCTTGACTTAACCCCTGCTTGGAGCTCAGTTTAGAGCTGAGGAATATGTAACTGGAGAGTTGATAGGGTTTCAAATGGGATTATTATTTTTTTATTAATATTATTTTAAAAAGAAACAATACATGTAACAATGTTACATGTTAAAATGCATATGGGCTTATTGGTAGACTTAGTCACTAAAAAGGCTTTTTTTTAAATCTACAAATGTAAACAACTATATAAAATGAACAGTAAAAGTAGAAATTTTACACATGCACAAATAACTTGAATACAGATAAAAACGTGGGCAAAACAATGTCATATTTATGCTGTATAATCTGGTGTGCATCAGTGTTTTTGTTTCAGTCATTGTTTCACCTTAAAGAACTGTAATCATAATCATTTTATGGGGATCCCTGGTGCTTACGTCCAGCAGTCACTGTGCAGGTGGCAGGGTACACCCTGTACAGGTTGGACGTCCATCACAGAGACACATAGAGACAAACAACACACTTGTTCACACCAAGAAACAATATAGAGTTACCAATGAGCCTAACATCCACTTTTGGTCTGTGGTTGGAATCCTAAGTACTAGAAGAAACCCATGCATACACAGAGAAATCATATAAACTCTACCCATAAAGGTTCCTGACCAGGATTCAATCTGGCAATTTTCTCACTGAAAGGCAACAGCATTATAGTGCCACTGTTTGTAGTCCAAAATGTCTAATTTCTCATCATGGTGGTAACGTTAACTTTGTTCATTACACAATGTGTAGGGTTTTCCCACTGTTGTGTCATGATGACATTTTGCTTAATGTCCACCTTCAAATAGGGCAGAATTAAATGTGTGGAATTATCCAAATTTCGACTTAATTAATTAAATTTTTACAGCCATTTAAAGTTTGAGTTTTATCATTGGTTCTCTTTTGTGGTCAAGTTGTCACATGTTAAGTTGTATGAATTGTCTGTAAATTACACAGATTTCACCCCATTTTGCAGGTACACAGATGTATAGAGAAATCTCAGATTTTTTTCAAATCACATTTAAAAAAACAAACAAACTCAATTTCCAATTTATTTTATGTCTCAGAGCCGGTAGGATGTAAAACAGATTAAATTAAATAACTATCTCACAATCCGCTCTGCTGCTAGAAAGAGGTTCCCCACCTCTCCACGGTGAACAGACTTGCCACCCCCACCCCCACTACCTTTGGCTCACATGTGCCTAAAACAGATTTTTTTTGTGAAAATAACAAATTTTTGAGGGTCAAGATTCAGGTAAAGGTCAATAGGGGTTGACATGTGTGAGCTGTTCACTGACAATCTGTAAAGTCTTAGTTTTAATTGAACATACATCAGAGATACTTATCATATATACATTTGTCCCTCAGTACTGTGAAGAGCAAAGTTAAAGCACCTACTGCATAACATGTGTGAATTTGTGACTCTGGGTGACCCCATGAATTGGATGAAATGAGGGGGGGAAAGAGCAAGAACAATATATATATTTTTTGTCCCCAGAGAACAAAATGCTTCTGACATTTCAGCTTGTTATTAGGCCAGTAATTCCTCTGGGAGAATCACATGTAAGACTAATTTAGCAGTATCCTGAATGCTGACCATTTCTGTTTGTACACCTCTTTTTTATTCAGGTTGGCTCCCAAGCCAGCGGGAAGGTCTCCCCCAATCTATACTATAAATAATCAAACATCAAAAACAAAAGAAAATGATAAAGACACACACACAAAAAAAATCCCAACGGTGGGTAAATGGCCTTGGTGTAACTGCCTCTAAATTTCCATTTGTTTTAAAAACAGCTCATGTACTTGACTGCTTGTATTACCATATGTCAGCTGTCAGATTTGCCACCGCCTTACAACATACCAAAGCTTGCTGAAAGAAATATGTTACCAACCGTGTCCCTGGAACTTCTCACAAAACAAAAAAGAAAAAGAAAAGAAACATAAAATAAACATAAAGATAGAAACAAATCTTGTATACTTTTTAAAAGAGATTTTAGTTCTTCTGATCAAAGTGTTCATATTTGAAATAAAACATACACTCAGCAATTTTACGAAACCCTCTTGGTCATCTAAAACAACCTGAGTGACTGCCAGATGTCACATTGCTTTTTATCTGTTATCAGTCAGGTAGAAAAAGGAAAGAGCATAGAGAGAAGCAGCACTGAGGGACAATTTCACGAGAGCACCTTAAAGGTTATTGGTTGGATGCATTAAGTAAAACAAGGTTGTTTGTCTCCTGAGAGCAACAGGGACATGGCAGCCCACCAGAGCACTTGCCCCGAGTGGTTTAGACCCAGATTGACTTGGTCTGGTCCAGTAAAAGATGACAGAATGGGAGGAGGGGTGGATTAGGACGGTGAGCGATTCTAATAAGAAGGTTCAACTCAAAAGCTTGTGCAAATGGTGGCCGGAGAGCGCTCACATTTCTGCTGCAATTGCTGCTGCCACTCTGCAGCAACAGATCCATCTACTGCAGCTTTCATTTGGCAAACCTGTTTGATTCTCAATTTAACACACACATAAAGTCTTAAAGAAAGAGGTAAACAATTAACAAGAGGATAAAATTACTGGCTTATTGTATTTGACTCATATGAAGGCCAAGATCGTATGAGTTGCGATGGTCAGTAATAGGTCTGGCTCTTGTTAACATTTTATGAATGAAATTTGGTATATTTATTGGACATGCATACAACATGTTTGACTGATGTTTCAGACTCCCCATCCAAAATTAAATTAATAAATAAAATGAAAGATTTGATATGCTATCTTGGGAGATATTTTTCCCCAATATGTTCATTATTTAGAAACACTAGTGATGTGTTCAAAAGCCTCAGTGAGGGCACAGCTTCCTTTTAGCCAGTATATTTTGTGGGATTAAAATCTCCTGGCCTGTAATCATTTTATCAGCGCGGAGCTCAGAGTTACAGGCTAATACAAACCATGACTGGAAGTACAATCAAACTGTCTTTGAGAGTTAGGGCCATGCATCATTTTAAGCCCTCCACATGACAATACTTATTTCATCCCCCCCACCGCCCCATCACACACACACACTCTCCCCACCTACAACACTAAAAGCACTCAGCAGCTCTTGAAGTTTTGCAAGGCGGGTGGAAGTAAAATGATAAAAATGTATGTTTGTAGTTTGACTAGAGCTGTGCTCAAATCCATCCGCTTGTTTTGATAAAATTATGCACTCAAAATTGAATGGATATTATGACACAATACAGTACAATACAATATGATTTATTACAATAAGGTACACAATTTGGATTGCCCTGTGCTAAAGACAAAGGGGCTATAATATGTTTGTCTGTGTCTCTCTGTGTGTGTGCTGTTGTTTGATATGTTAGCTGACAGTTTTATCCAACACATACACCATGCACATCTACTCCAAAACATCTTGCTTGAGCTCTCACAATATTGCATGTGATTGTACATGACTTTAGCTTCTGTTTTGACCAAAACAGCTATCACTTCATCATTTCTCATCATAGGATAATCTCAGTTAATAACTCTGGGATAAAAAGCAGCAGGTGATATGCATTCAAGGAATGCATGGCCTTTAATTATAGTATACACTGTGTAAATATACTGTTTAAATGCAGATGATTACTTCATTTCAACTAAGATAATCAGTGGTCTTGCATGAGTGAAAGTTGAATGCTGCATTTTTTTGTGTTGTTTTCTGTTGTGTTTTAATTGAAAGAACAAAATGGGGATGAGCTTTAACAAAAAAAAATAATCAAGAACATTCTGAGGAAGATCTATAATAAGATTTTTGTTTTGTATGGTCTTTTATCTTGCTTGACAGTTCAATAAAACTTCTTATTATCTTTTCATGAACAGTACAAACTTTTTAAAAACTATGCTACTGATGATTAAAAAAAACAGACCTGGAAACAAGTGTGAAAAAAGTTTGAAGACAAAAGAGAAAGAAGACAAATCGAAACACCAGACATAAGAACTTTGTGCATAAAGATTATTCACACCTAATAGGTGCCAAGACAGGATGTTGATATCTGGACTGATTCATAATAGCAAATGTGCAAAGAGATTATGACACCAGGATGATGCCATCTGCAGTCACACCCATTTATTATTTAGTCCCTTTTTTCCTTTCTATAGGAGTCCTACTAAAGGACAAAAGACTTCATTTGCAGAACTAACCATTATTGTGTCATTTAACTCAGAAGAAAATGAGATGAGTGAATTTCATCTTGACACACATGATACTGTATAACTCACAATAAAATAATATTCTTTTTGGGGCTCATTTTGTCCCTCTGTCTCCTTCAAATGCATCCATAAAACACAGACTTGCATCAACAAACAAAAGAGCGCTAAGAAATGAAATAAGGACAAAAAGGCAAAAGATGTTATTACACATGAGAATAGATGCATCCTGGAACCTCAGGGCTGAATTCCTCCTCCTGGCAATCTCATCACTATACATGAGAATGCTGCCAAAAATGCAAAAAGAAAAAAAAAAAAAAGTAAAAGTAGAATGAACTAGTCCTGCTCTATAGCATCAACCAATCTCTGAAAGCCAGCCTGCTCTCTGCTCGCCATGCAATTACACACAACCTGTTGAGTGTTGTCCCGGGAATGCGGTCAGCAAGTCACTGGAGAATTAATGAAATGCCAAAGTGGAGGGAGAGAAATTGCCTGTATAACCTATCCTCAAGGTGCCCTTGTGGTATTTTCAAGAATAAGTCACACACGAGGAGACTATATTATACTACAGCAGGGATAGATTTACAATGGGAAAAAAAGGAAGAAAGGTGTGTTTTCTTCAACTCATCATCCACTTTTATTTTCTTCACCTGTAGAAATAAAAGCAATCATTTGGTTTCTTCCTCGCTGCCCAAGACACTTCCACATTTTTCAAAGGTCAGGAACATGAAGAAATTTAATTGCAAGCCTCAGTGTCAACCCTTTTATTAAAACAAGTCATTATAGCCTGGTAAGACTCTCCAATTTTCCTTGAAGTTAAATTAAAGACCTTTTTTTTGGTGACTTTTGCCATCTTCCTGTGGTGAGTCAGTAGCAAGTGGTTATGTCGTAAAGGCTAAAAGCTCAGTCAGTATTTCACTGTTGCCTACATCTCACCTGACAAGGCTCCCGGAGGAGTCTGGGTCCCTGGCGGTGACCGTTCCTATGACCGTGTTGATGGGGGCGTTCTCATTTACTTCCAGTAAGTACACAGGTTTGGTGAAAACAGGAGGCTCGTCTGAGTCTTCCACTGCAATCTTCACAGTGGCCGTATCCTTGAAGGGTGGGTTGAGGCCGGGCTCAGAGGGAATGTTGGTTGCTTCCACTTTCAGTATGTAGGCTCTCTTACCCTCGTAATCTAAGGGCTGAAAGGGAGAAGGTGTGAATTAGTAAAAG
>JARVGW010000322.1:20149475-20167324 GCA_031762495.1 Anablepsoides rubrolineatus
AAAGAGAAAGCTGAGCAGGCATGGGAACAGTGAGTCTCCCTTGTGGATCATGGAAGAAGAGTTTTCCTGAACGACTAACATGTGTGACATTTGCTTTGTCAACAGTCAGAGATTTTATGATTTAGTGTCAAGTTTGTTTTGCAGCACTGATGTTTTCTTTAGTGGCATTGTGCTGGAGTCCCAGCAGATTGCCTTACCTCTTGTACATTCCACCTCCCACGCAGTTCATTGTTCACACTTTGACAAAGTCACTCGATACGTCCTTGGGGTAATGTCATTTTACATCACAGCACAATGCCACTGTAGATTTGAGTGATGTTAGCTGCTCTTGGCAGTCTCTAAACCAACCATGACTAAAGGCTTAAGATCCTCCATCTATCAACTTTTTTTTGTTTTGTTCAAGATGCAAACATCTACTATATCCAAATAAGGCACTTTTTTGTCAACAATTACATTTAACAGTATTTCCTTTATTTAAATTTGTGTTCAATCTTGATTAAACCTTCCATATATGTGCACATCTTTGCAGGTCATGGTATTATTGCAGTAAAATGTTGTTTTCACATATAAATTTTACAAGTTTTTGCACTATGCTCAGTGAGAAATTGAGCTCTCTAAATGCCCACAGGCAATGACATCCAGACTCAAAGCTCAGATGCATCTAACCAGGAAGAAATACTGTTACAGCTTTGGTATAGGCTTATCACATTAATGATGTTGTATAAAAAGTGAGATTCTGGTTATACTGCTTGGACTCAGTAAAGCAGGCGGCAAGGTGGAAGTTTTATATGTCATACTTTAAAACATAGCTTTTTAAAATTAACAATACACTATGACATGTCTCAATGTGTTTGCCCCTGGGTAAAAAGATAAAATAAAAAAGTTATTTAACAGGAATGTCACCAGCTTGTTTTCTTTCAGACCCGATCATTGTTGTTTCCCTCTGAACCTCAGCTAATGCACCTTTGAGCCAGACAATTAAGACACAATTGCTGCTTTAAAGTTGCTCTGAAACCAAACTAGCTCTCACTTGTCGATGTGTTAGAGCCACAACTTCCAGTTTAATCATTCTGCTCTTCAGCGCAAACAGAACATCAGCCAAACAGAATCTAACAAAGAGCACAGACATGAACTTCTTTACAATATGCAACAGCTGATGGTGAGTTAAAACAGTTCCAGCTTACCAGGAAAGCTTTAGATACCCTAATAGAATCTTGAAAAAAGAAAGAAAAAAAGGCTAATGTTTGCTACGTAATTTCCATAGACTGAAGGTTATGCTATCAAGTCTTTATTATATTTATCTGTACATGACTATATTTATGTTATTATTGTTTTCTCTCTTTTTTTTACTGCTCCAAGTGACCAGTGTTGGATAAGAGGGCATTGAGTCATCTATCATTTAAAATAAATGCCAGTCGGTGAGGTCTGATTTTTATCTACTTAAGGAATTATTTTCAGAATGATCACAAGGACACTAATCAAAATGATTTAATTTTGCCACTGACACTGTAATGACGGGTGGAGAAAATCTATTAACTTTATGAAAGCAGATGACACTTGATGAAACCAGAGATGTTTCAGACCCAGTGGCCACAATAGTTTCTATATTATATTAATTCCGGCATGCTGCATATTCCTACACAGTTAACTTGGTAACATTTTATAATAACTACTTTATTCAACCTTACTTAACCATTAATACATTGTTAGTTAACCTTGAAAACATCATTAATCGAGAATAATTCAAACTTAATAAGTTAAAAATTAACACATGTATTAATAGGTTACTCATGAAGGGTACTTACTTCCAAAACAATCATACTCATTGTTTATTCATGCCTAATAACTCACGATTTAACTATTGTATAAGCTGTGTATATATGTATGCAAATATTTGTATTAATGTTAGAGAACATTTGAACTGACTATGATTTCAGTCTTATTTCCACAAGTGAAAAAGAAATTGTCACCCTTCAAGGTTTTTTCTACATTAACAAATAAGTAAAAAAAAAAAAAGTATAAATAGTTGTTACTTTAAACAGGTTCACAAAAATACTTAACCAACTGGCATCTGCCTTATTTATTGATGTTCTGCAGAATTTTTCAATTCAAATGTACTCTAACCATTAATACATGTCTACCACATGGTGTGAAAGTACAATTATATGAGCATTTATATACACACAGTATATATGATAGTTAATTAATAAGTTATTAAGCATGAATAAACAATGAGTATGTTGGTTTTGGAAATAATTAGCCTTTATAGGTAAATCATTACTAAATGTATTAATTTATAGCTTATCAAGTATGAATCATCCTTAATTAACAATGTTGTTAATCTTAGGTCTTACCCTTTTTAGCCTGAGTATCCCCTCTTGCGTTTGTGCGTCTGTAATAATCTCAAACGTGCCTTGCTCGTCTCCCTCTATGATGTTATATGTCGACTTGGCATTCTCACCGATGTCTCGATCAACTGCCTTTACCTTGCCACCCATTTTTCCTACCGGTAGGTCTTCAGGGATTACAAATTCATACAAACCTGAGGGGGAAAAAAATAACAACAAACAAACATACTGT
This sequence comes from Anablepsoides rubrolineatus, assembly GCA_031762495.1. Classification (NCBI taxonomy): domain Eukaryota; kingdom Metazoa; phylum Chordata; class Actinopteri; order Cyprinodontiformes; family Rivulidae; genus Anablepsoides; species Anablepsoides rubrolineatus. The sequence continues at coordinate 20,152,056 of JARVGW010000322.1, forward strand.
AGCTTTTTGGTTTCTGGAAATTAAATTAACAAATTTATACAGCACCAAATCATTGTGATGCATTACAGCATTTTGCAAAATTAGCTTTCAAGGAGCTGGTTAAATGATTTTTACAATCTAACATTTATTTTTCCCAATTACGAGACACACTCATACAGAGCTCCAGTCATTTATTCTCTGTCATTTAATATGATTTGGGAGCTCTGAGGTTATGAAGTTACTTACTTTTGGAAAACTTTGGTGGGTTGTCGTTAATGTCCGTTAGCGTGACGGTCACAGTCGTTGTTCCAGACAAACCGCCCATATGTCCTCCCATGTCTTTAGCCTGTATCACCACCAGATACTCCTCTCTCATCTCCCGATCCATCCCATGGAGGGCAATTTTTATGGTTGCTGCAGGTGGAAACAGTTCATAACGCATAAATGTAATTAAAAAACATGGTTGTTATACTTCACACATCAAATTAATGAAGCTCGTGTGAGTAGGTTCAAAGTAAATGCACAGAAACAAGTCATACAGTGACCTTCACCCCCACTGTCTTTCTCCCCAGATTATCATGATCAGAACTTCAACAAACAAGTAAGCCATGATAAGTAGAGATAAAAAATTCTCCACAGGTTTATTCTTTGAAAAAGCGCCGTCTCTGAGCACAGTGAGGCGGTTCTGACTGAACCGGTCCCAGCCCTGAGAATCAGCTGTTTGTTTTCCAATGAGTTGTTCTGCCGTCTGCAGTCATTTGTATTCTGATTGGGTGTGAATTATGCTGTCTGTCTTGTATAATCTTGAATATTGTATGCAGAACGGACCTTATTGACTCTGCCGCAGTGCTGAATATAAAAAGGGCTCAGCACTGGCATATATGGATAATCCACTCAGGAAACAGAGGCTCGCAAGATCATCAAATGAATATAAAACCCCTCATAAAAGCCAGGCTTTGGCATGACACCCTGCCTCGGTCTTGAGCTCCCTCAGACAATGATAATATGCTTGGCTATGATGAAAAACATGGGAGGGGTTAGCCTGTTGTGTGTAGCAGCCTTTTTTTCTCCGCTTCGAGATACTTTTTTTTTCTTTTTTCATCTCCCTCAGATGTGGCACTGTTCAAGGTCATTTTTTTGTTTGTTGGTTACACACACAAGACTTGATCTAAATAAATGTAGAAAAGAAAAAGAAGATTAGGGCACCTAATAAAGTTAATAAACTTAAGCAAGAAGCAACACCTTGTGATCTGCTTTGTTCCTTCACACAAAATTGGCATTGTGTAAACGGGGCCTTAGTGGTTTCTGTGCTCCAACACAGCTGATTTGAAAAAATGTGTTTATTATTTTTCATTATTTTTTTTTAGATTTCAAAGTGATGGTAACCAATACACTGTGGATGACCAGCTAAATGATTATGTATTTCTCAGTGGCTGTGTAAGATCTTTGATCTATTATTTTACATTATTATTTGGCAGTATTACTTTTAGACAGTTTTTTTTCTGTTGTACATAACCTACTAATTTCTTCCCTTCTCTTGCCCAGATGTTTTTTTTCTTCCTTACATCATTTACCATAATATGTCAATATGCAAGTAAACAAGTGAAATAATTAGCCTGTAAATAATTCATCATCCATGCCTGCAAAGAATTCAGCATGCACAGAGGATAATTATTGCTAAATAACCGATCTATCTTCTGAGCCACAGCTACAACAAGAGCATATAACACTAAGAAGGTTCAGCATATCTAAGGTGTCTTTAACTAATTTGGCTTAACAAACTTTCACAACTGTTATTGTTTGGAGCACTGCTACAAAGCTGGTTATTAAGTTGGTAAATCAAGCCATAGTGTTGGCATAAGTTGATTATTCATAATGATAAAACATAAAACTTTATCTCACAATGAAAATAAAAAAGATGGGGGGATAGATAACTAGATTAATAGATACATAAAACTAGCTGATTGAAAGGTATTTTAGGTGAATCTGTTTATTATTAAGTTTATCAGTACAACACATAAGCTATAAAGACACAAAAAGACTGAATAAATAATGCATATCTTTTTTTTAATTTAAGAATTTATTTTAATTGATATCAGTTCTTTTTGTTCCCTTTTTTAAAGCTAAATAAGACACAAAGTTCTAAATGACTGAGTTCAAAGAGGGAGTTGTCAACATCTCTCTTGTCATAAAACATCTATAAAGTTTAATGAAAAGTGTTAATAAAAACTCCAAACCATTCAAGTCAATAAAACATTTATGAGATTAAAGTAATATGAACATAGAGACATTTTGATGCAGTTTGTGGAATATAATGTCCTAAGGGCAACATTTATCAAGAGTTAATCATGGGGAAAAAAATCACACTTTAGTGATGAGTTTAGTAAAGAAAAAAGCCTAATTTACAAAAAATCTTGTAAAGTACAGCCCAATCTGCACTTTGCATCTGAAAAGTGCAGATTGGGCTGTACTTTGTGAGGTCTGTTGCCTGCCCATTAAGTTAAATTGAGTTTTTTTTCTTTTTACTTGCTTCTCCATACTGCTGAACAGCATATTGAGATTTCTAGTGGGATTTTCCTCTGATTCATCAATTGCTTATTGCAGTTTTTGAGAAATGATTTTGTCTATACACTCATAAATCAAATAAAATGTAGCATTCCTTTAAGGAATACATAACTTCTGACAGCTTAAATGGCACAGTTTTAAGCAAAGATGATGCAAAATTACTGCTTAGCATTGGTGACTCAGAGCTACTACCTCACCACTCAATATCTGTAAAACTGTCTGAGACAGTCAATGTTATGTTGGCAAAGTTGGATCTTAAATTGGGTCTTCTCCACAAGTTATTCAGCTGTTGACACACATCAAATAATTATAAATCTTTCATTTAAATCTTACAGACAATAAAAACCCACACATGCACAGATAACTATATGATTTCCAATCTTTCATGATGGTGGATGATAATGAGCTTGTTTTATACATAATGAGCATATACATAATGCTTTTTGTTCCACTGTTATTTTTTACATAAATATTTATGCTAACAATGTAAAAGAAGCATATGTATATCACACACTGGAATATGCAAAATGAAGGGCAATTTTGATTAGAGTTTGCTGACTCGTAACAACAAGGTGGGCCTACTTTCCTTCCAGTCATGAACACAGATGAATCAGTAAGTAAAAAGAGCATCATAAACAAGGTGCTCACACTCAAACACACACACCTACACACACACACACACACACTTTAGACTTCCTGCAAGCAGCAACACTCTCATCTCTGTTGATCATCGTTAATTATTCAAATTAATTCCTAATCACTGAAAAAGGAAGATAGACAAACACTCATTTCCATAGATATTTGCCTCAACTTTTTTTTTTTTTCCACCGGCCATTAACCAAGTGATGAATTGGGGCATGATGTTTATTTATTTATTGAACACTTTTCATTTCCAATGTGGCGCTGCAAGTGTCAAATGCATTCTAATGGTTGTTTTCTTCTTACCTTTTATTTCCCATTAACATTCATTAAAACATCTGGCTCACATGAATGAGCCATCTGCGAGTGCTCCTCGATCACACAAAACATGAATGCTAATCCTTAAAAATGTCCGTTCGGCTCGCGTTCTCTCTTCACGCTCCGGCTGCAGATGCTTTGGGATTGTGACACCTACAGTAAGCCAGGGCTCCATTTCTATGCGTGGAAGCGAGTGCTCATTTTAATTATGCACATCAATTCTGAGCCTCCCTTTCCTTGGAAGTTGTTTGTTGTGGGCTGTTTTCCAAATTATGAGCCGTCAATTTCCATCTCATTCCCTATTAATGTAATTCCACCATTATTTAATCACATTGCTTACAGACACGTGTTAAAAAGTTTGCCAAAAAAGCAATTAAAGATTCAATCTGGAATCTGCTTTGAGTTAAGTTTATGCATTATGATGCTGTTGAGTTTGCAAAAGGATGGAGTAATTATTATTGTTTTGGTTTTCATAACTTAGTGATGTTGCAGTACACATAGGGAAATTGGTTCATTTAGCATTTGAGATGATCAGTTCTGTCTGATTCAAACATTAAATTTTGCAATTTTATCACTGAATTTGACACAGTGTTCAGCTGCATGTCATTGGTGATCATTATTTCAACCTAATGAGAAAAACTAAACCATGGATTGTGGTTTGATGTATTCACCGATAATCAGCATAATTTTGTCTCTAGCACTTTACAATAGCCTTTATATATATTGGCAAATTAATGCTTTAAAATGAAATGTTTATATTGGGTAAAGCTAAATGTAGTTAATGTGAAGAGATTATCATCTAACATTGTTAGCTTAGGAATACAAATTTTACCTAAAGTAATGTTTGGTAAACAATCGGTAAATTCCGATTTCTTTCCCAAGTAACTCCAAATGTATACAACCACATATAAAAGAAGGAAAACAAAGAACAAAAACAGTCAAATCATCTGACTTCCAGAATAGGATTGATATTTATACATATATTTATGTATGCATGTGTGTCTGTCAGATTATTGACATATTAGATTTTAGCTAAAAGCACATTTGTGCATTCCTGTTGTTTGCACCATGTGTTAAAGAACAGCCTTAGGAGAAAGTGAAAAAATGCCATTTGTAGGCATTAGAGGTAATTGACCCACACATACTTCAAATTAATAAAGTGCAGTTAGAGAAAAAGAAATGTTTTTAATGATCCGTAAAAATACCAAACTAAAACATGGTGTATTTACCTTTTGTCTTTGAAGCCTAAACTATTACATTCAGAAGCCACATATTAACTAGTTAAATGAGGGCCACCTGTTGTGAACTAAGAATCCAATTATTTATATATATATGCTAGTTCAAGACCAGATAATCAGGCTTCTTACTGGGTTATGCTTATTGAAGAGTGGACTAGCTGGTGACAAAATTTGGCTTACTTAAAAATAAATCAATCATAAATAAATTATTTATTTTCAGTATTTTCAGACTTTTAATTGAACATTTGTGATTTGAACTTAATTTAATTGAAAACATTTTTTTTTTAAATTAGGACTGGAGCAGCATTGTTTATCATTATATTTATCATTTGTTTTTTAGACAGCCATGTTTTTGTCAGAGAACTGCTTCTATGCAGGTGTCAAAATACAGCTCTTGTGCTTTTGGGGTGTGTCTTCAACACACCCCAAAAGCACAAGAGCTGTATTTTGACACCTGCATTGCGATATAAGAGAAGGGTTTGAGACATTCGCAACAAATTTGAGAGATCTGTCACGCAAAGTTTTTTAAACAGAAAAAGTTCAAGTGACATGGCTGCAAGGCTCTGCAGCTCTAGCAAGGACACTGAAAACCCCAGAAAATGATTTAAGATATTCAGGCAACTCATTCAAAAATGTTGTTTGACAAAAATGTACAGCTCAGTCAGACATTACCTGAAATAGTAAGTTTACCATGAGACAGCATGAAGACCAAGAAACCATGCACTGCTCAGAGATAAAGTTGTGAAGAAGTACAGATTAAGGTTGTGTCCCAAACCCTGAATATACAGAACGCCATTAAATCGAACCATTTTATATACACTGCTGTTTTACTTCAAAATGGTATCTTGTAAAGAGACTTACTTTTGAGTGAAACTGTAGCAGTTAAGGACAAGTGTTAGTCCATTTCCAATCATTGTATGCAATATTTTTTCAGTGATATGATTACCAAAGCTTGAACAAGTGGAAGTAAGAGCCTTATTTATTATGCATTGAGAGCTACTTAATGTGTTGGATTTTCTTTTTTCAATGAAAATAAACTTTGTTTTTGTTTATTACCAAGTTACCACATTTTATTCCTATTTTATATATGAATTTAACCTGTGCACCCTTTTCTTCAGTGCTACTGCTCCAGTTAATGGTCATATTTGTCCCAGTGCAAGGAGTTTATGTTCAGAAACCTGTGTGCGTGTGTGTGTATGAGTGAGCAGCTGGAGAGGGAAGCAATAGAGGAAAGTGGGTGGGGGGGACTGAGGCTGGCAGCCTGAGTTAGCAGCAGCCTCACGCAGCGATAATCTATAAGCGTTTCAAAAAACAGATGGGCTGAGTTACCTGCAGTACTGTTGTTGTTACACAACTTTTCAAGCAATAAACCAACACTGTCAGCACCCCCTTTAGCAGGCATTTGATAATGTCGTCCCCGATGTGCTCGCTCAATGCAGCTGAGGTTAAACAATCATGTAGACACAGCGGCGAACAACATATTAACCAACATATCGTACATCAGGTAAATGCTTGGCTGTGGCTTCTTTTTTTTTTCTTTTTCTTTTTTTTTATCCCGACATCCTGTCAGGAACTGTACACACCTTTAGTGTAATGTGCAGCAACAGAATACAGTTATCTGAGGCAGGCCAGAAGGTGAAGAAGCTGTTGCATCTCCACCTGCTGGAACCTGCGCAACTTGTGGTACCAGCAGACAGCACACACATGCATGTAGTTTCACTTTTAGCAGGTGCTTGGTCCCTTCTGTCCCCACAGACCCAAAGTCCTAGTACTGGCAGCTTAGAGACAGATGATACACAGTGTCAAAAAAATAAAAGATCATAAAAAAAGAGAAATTCAGATTGCTGGGTTTCATGCTCAAGCTATTTAAATAAAACTACTATTGTCAAACTTACTAATGTCTTCAATGGAAAAAGCAAAACAAAAACAGAATTCAGAAATTTGGTAAAAGTTAAAGGTTTGTAAGCATCTGATCAGCACTTGACTGGATGTAAATAACTGGAACATCTGCCTTTAATCGATCCATCTATACATTATTTTAACTTCCTATATACAGGAGTCACTGTGCGAGGGGGCCTTTATTATTATTCAATCAATTTGTCAGGTGATTTTTAACAGAAAATGTCTTTATTTTAGAGTTTTACTAAAGCACAATTTTATTATGTATTAATCTTTATTTAACCAGACAAATCCCATTGAAATCACAGATCTTTTTTGGAGGGGAGGCCTCAGTCTGAAGGCAACCTAAAGTTCATGTTTTTGGTCTGTCATCAGGTAAGTATTATGATATTTTATAATTTAAATATTTCTAATGATGAAAACATCTGTCTTAAAATAGCCATAGTTACTGTAAGGTATGAAGTATTTTCCCTGATCCTGTTTTCATTTTGTGATCCAGTTTTCACAGAACAAACACACACAAAAATAAGCAAACTACATGTTTGTCCATGATCAAGAAACGCATGCAATTAAAATTTTGAGTGTCTATTTATTGAGGATTTAAACTGCATATTTAGAAAACTGAACATCTGATAAAATGCTTTTGCCTAAATTTACTGTTTTTTGCTGAACTAATTGAGAAAGATGGGTGGTGTTAGTTGTGGGTGCTGGAGGTGACCCGTGATAAATATGCAAAAAGCACACGCAGCTCAGTAAGATGTTTCATGGAAAAACTGAAGCTCAGAATAAGCCCTTTTGTGTGCATGCAAAATATGATTATTCTTCTAAGTGCTTCCTAACTGTCAGCTGAATATATTCATCTGGAGACGTTATGATGGCCTACACTTTGACCTGGGGAAAAACTGTGTGCTCATTCATCAGACAGGAAACAGCTAATGGAAAAGGACAGAGTTTAAATAGTAATGAGGTTCACCCTGATGTGCAAAGCTGTCTGTAAAAAAAAGACTATTGAAATAATCCTTAGATGTAATCAGTGCTTTATGTGTCACTGGGATTTCTCTAGATTGATTTATTTAACAGTGTTATAAACTCTAAGATGAGATAATCAAAATCTTCCCAATTTTCCATCAAGGAACATTTTTAGTTATTGTTTTTATGTTTAATTAATTTTTTTTTTTTTTTTTTTGAAAAAGTTAATTTTATACCCAGGCTGCTGACCTGGTAACAATAACATACTTTGTTTCTAATTATCATTCAAGCTGTTTTTTGTACCATTTCTTTTTACAGCCTTTAGTTACCCCATGTAAAGTGTTGCTACCACCAAAATCAAAACTGACCCTTTTTTTTAATGGTAGCTTGTTGTTTTATTCTTTTGATTTGTTTATTATGTTCCATTGTGCATAAAATTGGGGTTTATAAGATTTGCAAGCTTGTTTTTGGAATCAAAGTTGGAATCAAACAGTTTAGGCTGTTTTTCCTTTCATTTAGGGGAATAAAACCAACAAAAACACAAATAACATGCATCTCCTCATGTCAGAGATTCAGTTTTAAATTCAACCATACCAACACGTAAACAGCTGTACTCACCAGAGTTTGGGTCAACAGAAAAATATGGTTGTCCCTCCACTATGCTGTAGACAAGTTTTGCGCTGTTCCCATACACTGGATCATCAGCATCTGTGGCTGTTACCCTGGTAACCGGGGTACCTGTGGTGCAGAAGAACAGAGTTATGAACTTGCAGCTCCATAAGCAATCATGTCTGCATAGCTGTAAACCGAAAGGCAGAAGTGCTGAGCCAATCAGGATGAAACCATTCAACCCAACGTGGGGTTGATTGGTTCAAAAATCGGCTCCTATTTGTCCCATCCTGTTACAAGTGAAAAGCTAAACCTTGTGGGTCACTTTTTCATTTTTTATTTTATTTTTTGTTGGTAACAGGGATTATATATATATATATATATATACGTATATATATTATAACCACCAAAACAACTGCGACTTTAGGAAGTAGAAGCAACATATAAAAATACCAAGGACTATAGGAGAGAATGTAGATATTGCTGTGAGACCCAGGAACAACCTCAGAGAGCTCACAGTCAGCTAAGACACTAACCTTTAAGCTCCCAAAACACTGAAGTGGAACCAACCAAATGGAAGAATAGAGCAAGTTCAGTGTTTATGCGTGTGTGGAGGAGTGGGGGTGCAGAATTAATAGCAAGTTTGACAAACACTCAAAAAAAAAACATGTAGCGGATGTAATAAAAAAAATGTCAATTGTTTTTTTTATATTTAATAAATCCATTATATCAGTTTTTTGAGTGTAAGTTATAACAACACCTAGTGTTGGTCTAGTAACATATTGCAAAAGTTGAACGTAGGACAGCACAAGCACACACTGTAGTATCACATTTATATAAATTATTGATTTTATCTTTACAGCTTTGGAATGTCGTGAATGTTTATGTGGAGAGTGAGAGTGGACTGAACGTTAAGCCCGCCATCATCCTTAAAGCAAAACTTTATTAAAGGTTAAAGGCCTACCATTTATTGAAGGAAATCATATCGTCCACTGCTTCTTGTGACTGAATTTTGACTTTAGATTCTTTATGAATGATAAAGGACAGAGTTCTAGCTGTTTTGGTCAAACCTTGGAAATAATGTGATCTTGTGCAATATTGGTCTTCAAACCGACATATTCCAAACATTGATATGAAATTTATGTACTGCTAGTAAGGTACTGTTCAGCCAAAAGTATTCACACTTACATAAATTAATCCCTTTGAAACACACACAAAAACAATTCTTAAGGTTTATCTATGCTGGTGTCCCTTTTCACATTCGTTTTTCTCTTTCCTTTTCTTTTTTTTTTCCTTTTAAGTGCTTTTTTAAAAATTACAAATCATTCCACAAAAGCTGGAGATATCATCCATTCCTTTTTATACCAATAGTCATCAGTGCCAGAAATAAGGTTCATTATCAAAAAACAGCTTCATCATATTTGCAGAAAATTTATGCAAGGACCTTCATCAATATTCCATTTCTACCAAGTGCTCAAGGCAAATCAGAAAAGAGATTAGTGCCAATTCAATCCACCATTCAGAGCTGCATTATCGGGTATCTGGAGGAGAAAAAAAAAGCACTTAGAATCTGAATATAAATATATTATTAACACAATTGAACCCATTCAATTTTAATTCAGGGTGACCTAGCTCCTCAGCAGTCAGAGGGAGGCAGAAAGAAAAGGGAAGGCGCTGACATGCTGACGGTGAGCAACACGCTGACAGGAATGCTGCAGATGGTTGGGTAATTGTTTCTGTGAAAGATGCTCTGACAACAAAGGGAGATGTCCCTCATGCAGATGGCACAGGTCCTGCCATGGGCAACTAAATGTGTCCACTGCAGGTGAAATGGCTCGTGAAGACCTGCTCCAAATATGACTTCGGGTTCCAGCATGGAACAAAGAGTGGTTTCAGGTATGAAATTTAAAAATAAATAAACATTTAGTTATTGTAGCAGTTAAAAAAAAAATAAACGGGTACAATTAAAAGTTTTATACGGGAGCATATAGTCTGCTACATTTTTGTCAACATTTTAGACTAAAATCAATCTATGAGAAATGACTGAATTATTGCTATTTTGCTCAAACTTTGAAAGTAACATTTTGGACAAACTTAACCATGTGCTGTGAATCACTCTCTACTACATCAAATGTCTTTTTTTTTCTGAATGGGAAACTGAAGTTTTTTGTGTGTGTTACCTAGCATTGATTAGCTGTGGTGGCCATTTTGAAATGGACTGAAACCAAAATTCATTCAGTTGTACATATTCAGTAACTAATTCCTGAAAGTTTTATTAAAAGTTTATTAAAAGTATTGCAATAAATGTTTTACTAACAGACAAACATGACTGACTCCTGCTAAAGATTTATGGTGCAATGAGTAGCACAAATAGACCTATCAAACAATTGTTTCCTGAAAGTTTCATTTAAATTGATCTAAGTGGTTCATACGGTATTTTCTTTAATATACAGGCATAGTTTTCTTCAAGATTTTAAACAAGGGTCTTTCACAATCTATTAGCACTCAGAATGTTTGTTGGTGAATCAGTCTCAGCTACTACCATACCAAACTTTAAGAGAATATCTGTAAAATGACTGAGTTGTAGCTGTCTCTGTAAAATGTACCATTCTGCTTAATCAAATATTTCAAGTAAACATAACTTAATTTGCATGAACTTGTTGTTTATACTCATCTCCATTAAGTGATGTGAACTTTTGGGTAGAAGAAATTGGTAACTTAATATATTTAAGATGAGTCCACACAAAAAAGTAAAGTATTGAAAAGTGGTGTGGATTTTGGATTGTAAAGAGTTAACACCTAACATTCTGGGCATGCTCAGATAAACTTCACTCCCTTTTCCTTTCTCTACTAGCATACCTGCTAACCAAAGAGTTCACATTTTGAAAATGACCTAAGTTTTCAAAGCTCTGGCCTTGAGGACAAAGTGTGCTACATTTTTAACCTAAAAGTTATTTAATATAAAATATGTGTTTGTATTGATAGCATTAAACTTTTGTTTTGTAACAAACTACATAAAATCAATAGCACCATGTGTCATGTTCTAAGTCAGTCACGGCAGTAAAGTTAACTTGAAAGAACTTCTCAACTACTTTGTTCAGATCTTTTATCATTTATTTTTATAAAGACAAAGAGGAATTTTACACATTTTTTAGTCTACAGCATAAGTAGGCACATGTTGTTAGACACACTATAAATCACAACTATTTATTAGACCTTGTTGATGATTAGCAAGCACAATGTTATGCCTGCAAAATCAAACCAAAAGCAAACATGGTAATGTCACTTGATATTTGAGGAAGAAATGTAATAATTGTTCTTTATGTTTTAATACAACTGTTTGAGCTTTGATGTCATAATGTAGATTTATAAACTGTCAATTTCCTAACAGTTTATTTGATGGTATTCTTGAAAGTTGTTCTGTTTTGTTTCTGTCTCAGACAACCAACAGGACTGACCATTGCACACTTGAACCTTAAAGGCCTTCATCTGGTACTTGGTGACAACTCCAGAATTCTATGAAACATACTTTGCAAATTTTCTGTTCAGGCTTAAAAGACGCTGCTATTAATTAGTTTTTAAAGTTTTCTAGTTTATTGTGTACTTTTTTTATACAGAAGAAATGGGGTAAATAATGACCAAGAACAAACCTCCCAGGTACTTATATAAATTCTAAAAGTTTTACAACTCAGTTTATTGTAATGCTTTGAATATGTGTTTTGTTGTAGAATGCCAGAACAATAAGAAACCCTCGCCATTGTACCATTGGAGTGATGACTATTCTCCCTGAGAAAGAAGGAAACACCCACACATCCACTGCTGTTCCTTCAAGAAGTTTGAAACATTTGTGAGACTGATTTCAGTGCTGAAAATTGAAATATGTTTTGTTGGGAACATGTTTTTTTTTCATATGGCTAGATAAATAAATGTTGGTGACATAGATTACCATATTTCATATTTAATATGATTTTGAGGCAATGAGTTTGCATACATTTTTAAATAAAGTAAATTGATTTCATTATCCAGACTGTGAAAGTATAAAAACTTGATTTGTTTTGTATTTCATGTGTTTCACTGGCCACATTGACCTTTTGTTAAAATGCTTAGGATAACATTTTTTAAAAATAAAACATTGGACCTCGTGAACATATTTTGTTGTAAATACTTTATTCATTTGCGGCAATGGGTTCCCTAGATTATTCTATGTAAACTGTACTGTTTGCATAAATCAGACTACTTGACATAGCTAAGTTAAAAACAGGTTAATTTAATTTAAATATCAATGTTGAAACAACTTCACAAAATAAGATCATACAACAAAATCTGAACGTCACTGAACAACTATATCTTAAGTAAACAAAACATAAAACTAATAGTTGTACTTACTTAGATTTTTCAAGTCAGTTGGTAAACTGAACTTGTTTGTGTAAATTGGACTAACTTAATGTAGCTAAGTTAAGAACAGGTTCATTTACTTGCTTTTTCTAAGTTAAACCAACTTAACAACTAAGTTGAATTCAATTCACAAAAATAAGTTCACACAACAAAGTATAAAGTACACTGAACAAGTTTATCTTAAGTGAACAAAACGTAAGACTAACAGTTATGTTTACCTACAAATTTTAAGGCAATCATTTTTTTAAGTAAGCTCAACTTACTTAGTGTGGTTTTGACTCAGGCGGCATCCAAAAGTTAGTTTCTGCAAGTTGCTCTAGAGATACTTAAATAAAAACATAGACATACAAGCAACAGTGCAAACACACAGGTAAAAATGTCATCGATGTGTTATGGTTTATCTGGGTTCTTGTGTTTTTTTGGTTCTAGTCTGGTTTTCTGTCTTGTCCCTCTCTGTTTACCCCCTCCTGCCTGTCTCTGCTCCAGCCCCGCCCACTCTCACCTGTTCCTCATGTTTCTCTCCCAGGTGTTTCTTGTTTCTGCTTGTTAGTTCTCCTTTATATTCTGTTCTCTGTCTTCAGTCTGTGTCAGATCTTTGTTTTCTGTTTATGTTGCCTCATGCCAAGTTCTAGTATTTTTGTGTCTTGGTTGCTGCCACACCAGCCTTTGTTTTTGCTTAATAAATATGTTTTTGCCAACTTCACTCAGTCCTGCATCTGGGGTTCTAACCATCCAAGCTTGTTCATAACACAATAACATCTTTAAAATTAAATTAAAATAATTCCAGCGCTGTTTATAACCAGCAAAAACACAGTTAATTTATCCAAATGAACAACACAAAGGCTGAATTTAATTTCCGTCATCAATGAAGCACATTCTTTGCACTTATACCTTTTATATACCTTCAGCTTCCTGTGCCGTCAGCTACACGTGTCAAGCATTGATTAATAGTCACCGCCATGTCTGCGGTGTTGTAACAGCAAAACAGAGCAAAAGCCACCTTTGCACTCTAACTGGAGTAGCAGTTTCACTGTTGCAACCCAATTATTTCACAGTGAGGGAGCCTCAAGTGGTCCTCTGAGACAGAGGTGTTCTAGTAATTCATAGTCTTATGATGACCCATGCTGTTGTGTTGCCAAAGCTTACTGTGTAAATTTCCTGCTGCTTGTTATATGCCATGCCTTTTGCAGTGTTTAGATCAGAGCAGATCAATGAGCAGTTTTCTCCTCTGTTTCTGCCTGCTCTGCCGTAGCACTAGCAAAAAACATATTCCAGCATGTCGGCTGCTGAGTTTTTTTATTTTTTCTTGAAGCCACAGAACTACATCCTAGATTTCTTCCTCTCATTTATGGAAAAGTAAACAATGAGGTTCACACATTAAAAAAAGAAGCATGTGTTTCTGAAACCCTCTCGTCATTTTTAAAATTCACACATCACAAGGCCTCTAAATGAGCTTCTCTGTCTGTGATTTCCAGCTCCGCCTTAGCACCTGACATGTCAGACTTTTTTTTTTTTACCCACAAATTTGTTCGTTTAGCAAGCAAAATGTTTAATCAATTGGATAACAGATTGTAAAGAATTGTAATTATGTGAAGAATATTCTGCAGATGTGTGTGCTTTTACCCAAATTGCTGTTTTCCCAGGAAGAAAATTACATCCAGCGTGTCAAAGGTGTTTGCCAATTGTCAAATGAATAAAATGAAAGACAGCAAAGGAAATTGCACCGCCCTGTTTTCAGAGATACTGAGCCTTATCTTCTTTAAAGTTAAATTACTGCTTCTACAGAGGGAGAAGGCAGCCATCTACTCATCCCTAATTATGAAGAGTACCTTAGCACTTTTACAGTGTGTCTGACTATTGCAAAATAGCTTTAGAAATTCAGTTACACTATGAATTGATGTGTAGAAGTAGGGGAAAAAATCTTCATAAAAAACAGTAGAATCACTGAAGCATGAAATAACTCCCTCTTTCGCTCCCTCCCACTGGGGTAAAATGTTCCTCCCCACCCCTGGTATAAAAAGAAGGATTAGTAAAGCCAGTGTTGTGGTCCTATTTCAAATCAGTGCAGATTAGCTTGTCCTTCCTCTTGATAATGCACAGAAATTTCAGGGACACTGCAGAGACGGATGCAGCCGTAGGCCAGGCACTGGGCACACAAACTGGGCTGTAGGAGGAATATTGTCTCCGGCTTTTATTTGAAGCCTGTAGCATTGTGGTGATTACAATAATAGCAACACAACACCTACATTGTAAACTTCCAGGGAAGAACAAGCTGGATTTTGTACAAAAGCAAATGCTGTGAAGGAAGATGTTAGTCATGTACAGTGGGGTTGTAAAAGTGTTCAATTCCTTTCTAGTTAGTTAGTTAAAAAAGTCTAAATGGGGTTTCAATTGGATAAATTGTGGACCCACACAAAAGGCTTCAGATTATATAAATATATAAAACTGAAAAATGTTTGCATATACTCAACTCTGTTTGCTTTAAATTGAAATTCCTTTCATATATTCATAAGCCACATTACCTATGATCCACACCTGATACTTTATTTCAGTACACACACACACATCCTTATATTTGCATCTAACTGAGGACACTTTCATTCATTCATTCATTCATTCATTCATTCATTCATTCATTCATTCATTCATTCATTCATT
>JARVGW010000322.1:20167424-20180254 GCA_031762495.1 Anablepsoides rubrolineatus
CTAACTGAGGACACTTTCATTCATTCATTCATTCATTCATTCATTCATTCATTCATTCATTCATTCATTCATTCATTTTTTGTAACCGTTTTCATGCCTAACCAGACATTTTCCCTAATATTAACAATTATTGGTGTGTATCTAACCCTAACCTGAACCAAAACTTAATTCACACCATACCTCTAAACCCAAGTAGTAAAGCGCAGTAGATCTGCAAATAAAGTGAGGACATTGAAGCGGTCCTCACTTTACATCAAAAGACCTCACTTTGATAGTAACTATGGTGTAAATGTAAATCCTCCCTCTGTAGACAAAACAAGTACACACACACACACTATATATATATATATATATATATATATATATATATATATATATATATATATATATTCAGTTACTTCTTACCCGTGGGGAGCAATAGCCCACTGGTATGGATGCTTATTTCGGGTGTAGGGTTAGATTTAGGACCAAGTTGTGAATTGAGTTTAGGTTAGCTTTAGGGTAAATAGTCAGGGTTAGGCTATAAAATAAAATAAATGAATGGAAGTTAATGGAAAGTCCCCACAAGAATAGAGAGACATAGTGTGTAGGTGGGTGTGTGTGTGTGTGTGTAAAGATGTTTGGAGAAGTACCCAGTTGGGGTGGTTCGGTCACCTGGTAAGCATATCTCGTGGATGCTCCCCAGGGAGGTGTTTCATGTCCAACTGGAGAAAGACCTCAGGGAAAACCTTAGTCTGCACTGAAGTTTGTATTTATTTATTTATTTTGTATTCTCGCTGCAGAAGTTTCACTTTTTTTTGCCTCAAACTGAAAATGTCAGAGGAAGTCCACACATGGCATCTCACATTTGTCAATCAGATTCCCAACCACTGTAAGCCTGAGCGTAACCTTCTTTAAGAAGAGTAAACCTCCCTCTTTTGGTGTGAACAAGGGGCCCTGCGGGGTGGCAAGCATTTAGCATTTATGAAAACACAGCCTGCGTTTACGGTTGTTTTCCCATGCTAAATGTAATCTCATTAATCATGTCCTGAAGACCACAGAATTTAATGCCTCAGCAATAATTTAAACACACATCATTTTCAAAGGATGTCATTATTCTATATGAACCATTTACATCAAATTTACAGCTGCAGCTTCTCGCTTGAAGGGCATTCGGTGTCTAAAAAGGGGCTCATAATAAAGACACGGGGGTCTAGCCTTATGTTTTCTCAACCGGCAGAAATAATAGGCCCAACGCTTCCCATTTACTCTGTACACTGGTTTGGTGATAGGAAATCAATAGGTATCTTCTCTGAACTGGAGAGGGTGTAAATTGGGAAGGCTGCAGCTCGGTGTGACACACGAAGGCTGAAAAAAGTACACTGAAGCTTCTGTTTGTAGCATTTTTTTTTTTTTATCTTGCAGCACGGCTATATCTGTACAGCCAGCTTATTTCCTTCACAAGTGCAACAAAGATAATCAAACAGGGGGAAGTCATAAAGATGTAGCTTTGAGCCACCAGGATGCTCGTTTGCAAACACTTACTTTACACTGCAGGGTGGCAGAAAAAGGAAATGAATCTGCAAATTAAACAGTACACTTGTCGATGACTTTATCTTAAAAAAAGAGAGTCTTTTGCACAAATACTCTGGGCATGTTTGTCATGACTACCTCAGTTTAAATTTGAGCTGATGAAAAGGATACATGCGTAGTAAGTTTAAAAAAATGTCTTCATTTGTGGCTAGTGGCTTCAACTAAAGCAGTGATCGTGGTATAATGTACTTTTAAAGCAAATGAACATGATTGCTTGAAACCTTTATTCTGGGATGTAAGATTAAGTGTTGTTGCAAAGTGTAAAGCAGTCATTTTTAAAAACCTGTTTATATGTATGTCAGCTATATTTTCTAGCAGGCTCATGAACATGAAATGCCCCCACCCCCCTAAACACACAAACATGCACCCCCAGCCTGCTTATACAAGTCAGCAAAATGCACCACAGGGAAGAACTCCCAGCACAAGGACGGTCCTATAATCTCTCAAAACAAGGTATGTTTTTTTTATCATTCATGTAGTAGCTCCAGAAAGAAACATTTTCCCAGTTTGAACCCTCTGTCCAGTGAGCATGGTGGCCGTGTAACATCTCAGCTCCTCTCAGCTTCACTTCGGACCAGCTCAGGAGCGTAAAGGGTAAGGAGACAGGAGGGGGCATTCATATGTATGCAAGCACTGAGCCATGGAGCGGGGATATCACTGAGGCATGAGGAGAGCTGCGGACTGCATGAGGCGTAGGGCTAACACTTCCCTGCTGTGAGCCCTACCTGGATAAAACAATACTGTTTATGTCTGACTGGCTTTGCGCTGCAGGGGTCGAAGAAACACGGGAAGAGATGGGAAGGAGAAATGTGCAAAACAGCTCGGGTTTTTGTGCAGGGTTTGTCACAATGAAGAACAGATGTTATTAGAAACTTTCTCTAAAATGTTTTTTCCTCTATTTTTAGTCAATAAACAGCTGGTGGTAGATATGTCAGCAGGTAAAATTGTGAAATGTCTGCTAAAAAGAACAGGACTGAAGATTAATGTTGCAGTTTTGTTTGTTCTTTCTTTTTTTCAACCCATAGCTTTCCATTTCATTTTATTCTACTTTTTCCTACTGAAAATGCCACTCTAACCTTTCAGTAATGTTAGATCTTGAGTACAGCTTGCTGGCTGTTGCCTTGCTATTTTGACACCAACAATTATTGTTTACTAAACATGCTGTATGACAAACTGTAAAATAAGAAGTTTAGAATAGAGTAGAATATAATAACTTTATTGTCTGTCCTAGATGGTGAAATAAACTTTCCTTTGACAGGGCTCCAACAACAGCATACTTGCAAAAAAACACTCAAATACACATAAAAACACATAAAAGGGACTGTTAAAATCAATTACAATACTGTTATTATTTAAAAGTATTCAGAGTTTGATACCTTTATGTTTGAATTTTGAGGTTCAAGTAGAATTCTGGATACATAGTTCTTATAATGATGAAAATTATTCTCGAGCACCAGACAACCTTTTTTTCTAGATTGGAGTTGGCAGCTAGCTTGTCAAATTTTGCCTGTATTTCTCAAAAGCAAGGCCTTTTAACAAACCGTCTACAACAGGTAATGTACTATTAGTTCACAATATTTTTATATATTCCAAAAGAATGTGAAATAACACCTCAAAAACAGACTAAGCATGAATGGCTGTGAAATTGTTCGGCATGCAAATGATTAAAAAAAAAGACATCATTATACATGATTGTCAAGTGCAGCCCTGGTTTTGTTTTTGTTTTTGTTCTTCTATTTTTGGTTACCATATAAGCTTAAGATAATGTTGTAATTAATCTCTCTAAATTTAAGCCTATTGATCTTAAACCAAACCTTGTGGAATATGCCTTGAGAAGCTGTTTGAAATTAAAGTTGATCCATTTCTCAGCTTACAGTAGAGGTAAGTAACACAGTGAAATCAATATATGTGTCTAATAGACAGCAGGCAGTGCAGAACATGGTACTAGACACAGATGCTGCTGTCACTGCTGTGATTCTGGATCGCTGTCGTGCCATCACGGGCACAACCCTAACCCTTTGAATAGGCTGGAGTGGGATGTACATCTGAACGTTGTGTGATAATAGTTTATGTTAGCCAGTAAATATTTTAGGCTGTCATAAATGTCCCTACTTTTTACAAGAGGTCAGGCAAAACAATGCAACAAATCCAAGTACGCCGACAACATAATAATCTCATGACGATTACTGTTTAGATAAATTCAACAGGAGGTACATCTTGCCTCCCTTTCTGCTTTTCTAGGTCAGAAAGATGGCATGCCAAACTCTTTTTTTTTTTTTCTAAATAGGCTGGTCTGTGGGGCTGGACTGTCCCCAGACAGCGCCACTGCGGTGACAGGAAAGTGATTATGTATTGATCACGATCACATAGACACTGGCGCTCCCTCCTCTCCGTGAGCCGAGAGGATAATAGCTCAGACACAAAGACTGACAGCCCATCTCAGCAGGCAAGCGACGCCAGCTCTATTTTTGGACGATCCCACCTATGTGATTGAAATGCGTGCGCACGCACAGGGAATAACGTGAGAATTAGGAGGTGATTAGCAGGGTGTAGAAAACACAAAGTATGGTGTTGTGCAGTGGGGTAGTGGGCCAAAGCTTTTGATAACACAGAGAACGGTTGTAGCGAGGTGGAGAAAACAAGTGTGTCAAGGCATCCTTTCATATATTCATCCATCCCCTTCAGTCTTTTCTCTCAGAGGAGAAGATGACATACTTGGAGCGGCGCCCGTTGCTTTTTCTACAGTAGTTGAAGCCAGCTTTAGATTCCTGGACTGCAGATGGACATTTATGGCAGAAATGCAGATGGGCATTATGGGAAACCCTTAAACATTAAGCATGCTTATATACAACTGGCCTGTTTGACATTTTTATCGATGCCAACTCAGCCTCAAACCTTCCAGTTCTTCATTTGTCATAATTTCCACTAAATACAGCCTAGGCAATGGTTGAAACTGCATTGTCTCTTGTCATTTCCTTAATATCAGGAAACATTTTAAATAACAGAGAGGCTAAATAAATAATTCCAAGGCTAGAGTAAAAAAAATAAAAATAAAAAATGTAGTCTTACTAAGATCATCAGTCTTCATAACTGGACTAATGCATACTCATGCTAAACTGCATGTTTCAGCAGAGCTGCAGAATACAGCTGAAGAAAAAGGTAAATGAATGAGGAACACCCTACGGAGGCTGGAACAATAAGGATATATGGGTTTATATCAGGTTGCAACATACTTTTTAAAATTAGACTTGGGCAGATCCAAAGTGGGCCAAAGGAGGACTTACAACAATAAAAATACAACATACTTACTGTATATTTATCTTGAAGATACGATATGGCTGTCAGCATCCAAGAAATGGATCCCCAGAGTCAATGATGGATAAGGGATGCTGCACTTTTGAAGAGTAAGGGGACCGTCACACTTAAGTACGTTCATTGCCGTTGTTGTAGTACAATTACTAGTCTTTTATAAGACAAAAAGTGACGTGTGTGTGTGAGAGAGATGAGAGAGAGAGCTCTGCATGTGTCTGCTGTGTGTGTCACATCCCCTTTTCAAGGAGTCAGCTAGTGACTCTGCCGCCTTGACAAGCCATTTACAGGAACGGCAGGAACAAAATAATTAAGAGGGTCTTTTGTTCCCCACTGATGGCCGTGACATATGCCACCATTTTTAAAGGGTTGTGTCATTGATTCACTTTAATTAGTTCATAGGCAATGTGTGCAACATGCAGATAGAGTTCAGGACTGGAAGTTGAGAACGGAAAATTGGGCACTTCACATGTTTAATTGCTCCCAAGGCGTTTACAATGGCAAGGTAATAACAAAGAAAAAGGCAAAGTATATTGTCTAATGAACAACTTTATCATGGGTAAATGAACAAAATGTTGCTTAATTTGAGAACTTTGCCATAAGGGCTAGGGTGTTTAATGTAAATTGTACTTACTCTTAAAAAAAGAAAGAAAAAAATCAGCATTATTCTAAACCATTGTGTGAAAATATTTTTTTTTGGTTTTTTGCCTTTTTTTTCTCCTTTACATCAGCACCAACTCCAATGAGTGGAAACTGGAGATCAAAGACATTACCTAATACCAGTAACCAATTACATAGCTGCTGAAATTTCCTTAACAAGGTGGGTTGGTTGGTACTGTTCCAGCTGAGCTGCTCAGTATCAATGTGTATGCTACTACCAACAGTTTAATTGCCAACAAGATTGGGATTGGGTAAATATTAACAGTAAGTAAAGATTAAAGCTACCAAAATTGGAATAAATATAGGGAATGTATCAGCATGCCAAACAAATATATTAGAATATTATTATTTTGTTATCATGCAGTAGTAGTAGTAGTAGTAGTAGTAGTAGTAGTAGTAGTAGTAGTAGTAGTAGTAGTAGTAGTAGTAGTAGTAGTAGTACAAGAAATTAAAAAAAAAACATTTTACCCTTTATTCTTAAAAACATAAAATAAAGGAATATTCTGTCCCAAAGTTATCAGTTATCAGCCATGACATCATCATAGAGCACAAAGTGAGCAAGGCTTAAGTCTTCTTAAGGCAAAATTGGCAGCTAGACAAGTCATTTTTTATGTTTTAGTTTTTTCAGACCTTCAAAAGAAATTTTCTTAAAAACAACACTTTGTAATAACACTGTTTGTTTAATTTGTTGCCATTTGAACAACTATTGTGTTACAACACAAAATCAGATGTGCTATACATAGACTATCAGTCACCAGTGATACTGAAGCTGCTGAATGTATTAAGAGTTGAGTAAAACTTTGAACTATGTGGATGAAATGCTCAAGCAATATCAAAATAAAATTTAAGCTTTAGAGCTTTATTACAGATTAGATAGGACTATGTGCAGATAAGACATTACAATTGTGTGTTTACAAGGATATTATAAAAAAAAGTTAAATAAATAAAGATGTTTCTGTGTGGTCAACAGTTGAGTGTCTCATGGCTGGAATTCTGATCATTCCAAGAATTCAGGTAAGCCCACAGTACAGTTAGCAGTAGCAGTTAGCTTGACGTTGCAACAAAAACAATGGCCTAAAAGCAATAAAGCATGCAGCATATTTTTGGATGGGCAAAATGTATTGTCATAAAAACCAAAACATTTATGTATTTCTCTACAATTTTGGCAGTTTTGTTCCTTTTTATTGAGGCATGGTCAGTTCAGACATTTAATAATGTATAGTCCTATATACAGCTAGAAACAAAGTGTTATAGAAGCTCATTATATAAAAGCCTGAGATACTGAATTGTATGTATTTATATATATATAATTTGTTTTTACATAATAGAATAATAATGTCCAAATAAGCACATTATTAGTTTGGCAGAAAAAATGTATAATTACTATAAAACAAAAGCCATGATAAAGACTGAAGCAAAATTACAAAAAAAAAAAAAAAAAAAAAACATAGTGAAGTTATTCTTTGAAAAGTATTGCATATGTGCTTTAAGCTCATGGATAAACAACTGGAAGTCTGACAAACACATTTTCTTATACTCTAATGCAATTTCAATCAGGAAAACACTTCTGAATCCTTAAGTCATCAAGTAAAGGTTTTACCAGAGTACATCCTTGACAATATAATTTGAAACAAGCTAAAGCTCCTGGCCTAAGTTAGCACCACTCCTGCTAATGTGCAAGACACAAAAAGTGTTGAAGAGGGACTAAATAAGAACCTTCTAAAAGTCAATTGAATGTTTGTTTCCACCTCAGAGACGCTGAACATGTTGAAAAACCTTTAGTTAATCAGTATTCTTAAACCTGTACTTATCCAGGCAATTAATTGCTAATTGTGACAAATCTGTCTCCAAGCACTTCTCAACTACAAGTCAGGACCATATCAACCACAATATAACCCAGAGAGAAGAATGTAACCATGGCAGCTAGAAATTTGGAGGGATGATTGTTGAGTGGACACAGGTGTGTTGTTTAAAAGATCAAGCAGGTGGTGAAATCAGGACCTAGAAAACAATAATATGAGAGAACCTCTAGAGATTAACAACATATCTACAAGAAACTGGCTTAAATAACACAAACTCATGAGACAAAAGAAATCAAAGCTGAGAATGAGAGAAATAAAACGATAGAAGTAGACATATCAACCCCTTCAGACGTTTACACCTATCTTGACCCACAAAAATCCATCATTTTCACAAAAAAATACATATTGGCATCAGAGGGCTCAGTGATTAAAACTGATGCCTTGCAGCAAGTAGGTCCTGGGTCCAATCCCTGGTTCAGACCTGTGGTCTTTATGTGCAGAGTTTGTGTGTTCTCCTTGTGCTTACGTGGGTTTTCTCTGGGTCATCCGGTTTCCTCCCACAGACCCAAAATATGTACAATGGGTTGCCTTCAGGTCCAGGCCTCCCTTGCAAAAGAGATTTGTGATCTCAATGGGGTTTGCTTGGTTAAAAATAGCTAATAATAATAATTAAGTATTACTCACATGCCTTACAATAGGAGGGGGGCAAGTTGATGGGAAAGACAGAAAGTGGGGTGGATATAACAGCTTCTGCTGCGCAAAGGAGAGGAAGAACAGTGAGGGGAGCGGTGGCAAACTTATTTCCAGCAGCAGAGCGGGTTAGGAGATATTTATTTATTTATTTATTTATTTATTTATTTATTCACCCCTACAGGCTCTGAGATGTAAAATAAATTTTAATCTGAGCTTTTGGAATAAATCTGTAAGATTAGAGAAAATCTGAGATTTCTCTATATGTATGTATATCTGAAAAAAACGAAGGTGGAAGGGGGGTGTTGTGTAATTTCAGGGCAATCCGTACAACTTGACATGTTTGATAAACACTAAAACAATGACAAGGATAAGCCAGCATCACCATTGTTGTGATGTGGTGATGACATACTGTCTGTGCAACCAGGTGGCTTTAAAAACATGAATTATCACACATTTCATGCATTTTACCACACATCAACACCACCAAATTATACATCACACCTTTTATGACTCTGGTTTAAGCACACAGCATTATAAGATGTAAATGACTCAGCTGGTTCAGATGTGACCATAGGTGGTTTTCTGTAAAAAAAAAAAAAATGCCTTTGCGGCCATTTTGCCAAACCATGATTTTTAATCGGCTGTTGTGTCAACCCTGTACTCCTCTGTATATCAAAGTATTCTAGAGACAAATGTACAACCATCATGTCTGACAGCCGAAGCCTAGCCCAAATTGGGTCATGAAGCACAACAATAATTTCAAGCACAGCAGAAAATCAATAAAAAAAGTTGCTTGAAAAGGGAAAAAAATCAAGTCTTGACCTCAACCTTTCAAAATGCTGTGGAATTATTTTAAGAAAGATGTGTATGAACAAATGTCTGCAGACTGTAGTAAACGTAGGCTGTGTTTAAAAAAAAAAACTTCACAGTGATGTCAGAGGCTGATAAAATCAAACAGAGGATGATTACTTTATGTTAGTCCTGATAAAAGGGATTCTACAAGTCATTACGTTATGAGATGATCTTAATACCATTCACTCCTTCTGCACCTTGGCTTATTCTCCCCAGATTTAAATAATAGTGAGGTTTATTATGCCAAGGATGCATCTGAGGTAGTATTTACTTAACTTTACAACCAAATAAAATGAATTTTTAAATATATCCTGGTAAGACTGTAAAATTGAGAGTTTATACTTGCTGTTTATCTTGGCTGTATATTTATTTACAAGGCTTTGCCCTCTTAAACATTCTGTTCAAGAATTCTTGTTTGAGCACAATCTGTGTAGTTTCCCTATTGATCTATCAGGTTTGAGCTCCTAGCAGCACGGTAAGATCAAATCTTCCTGCCAACCATCAGGCCACATCAGTGGGGAGAAAAAGAACAAAAGATAACTTAGTGATCCACCTGAGAAACCCAGACAAAGAAGAAAATAAACTCAGCGATGCACAGACCAGTGAAACCTTGCTGATTTAACACGGGGGAAGAACACTGCCAGACAAAAGCAATCCACAGAGATGTTAGTGCTGCACTGCAGTCAGATGATGTTCACTTGTAGTGTTATACAGTCCAGGTCCCGAAAGCATATTTTCACATAAGTGTAACTTGTTATGAGATATTAAAAAAAAACCTGATATTTTCTGTTTCGATGCTTATTTTCCTGATTTTCATTAGTGCTTCAAAGCAGGTGATCAAAAATGGTTTGCATTTTATTTTTGCTGTTGGCACAATGTCACTTTGGATCAGACGGTAATAACATTTTAATTGTTGTTTATTTAGACAATATTAAAGGAGACATAGCATGCTTTTAATTTTTTCTTTTTCACATTTAAATCATTCAGTGGAGATATATATATATATATATATATATACTGTATATATATAAGTGGAACTGCAATGCTTTGGTCTGAATTCCTCGTTCCAAAAGCCCCTTCATCGCCCCCTTTTCTGAGGTGTGTCTCAGATCAACTCATTTTGAAGCTGTCTCTTTAAATCCAAACAAGGCACTTCACACCGTACCCCTCTTCAGCTTCCAGACCAGTTCATTCCAGTTTGATAGCAGACATACAACTATGTAGCAATGCAGGCTATTTACAAATAATTAGAAGAAGTCAACAAAAAAATGATTTGTCCATCCAGCTTTACTTGTTGGAGCCAGAGTCTGACCAAGAGCGAGAGGACAATTAAAAACAACAAAATTGGTTAGTTAGTAAGTCCAGACCTGTCACAGATAATTTGACAAACAACAAAATAAATGTACAATAAAATACATTAACAGTTTAAAATGTGGACATTGCATATATCAATTAAACGTGACTAAAAAAGCTATTATTTGTATTTTTTTTTTTTTGTCAAATGAGGAAACAAAAGGTATTCTCAATAAAATCAGTAGGCAGAGTTGATGGAATGCTTTACAGTCAGAAGTGATGCCATTATGAGGTTTAATTGAACAAGGAATTTGTACATATAGTTTTTTATTTTCACTCCACTCCATAAAATAACCAAAAGTAACTTCCTCAGACCTGTGAGCGACAGTAGTAGCAGACAATCGGCAGCCCAGCAATTGTCCCGTCTAAAAGTAGTAGTTGACAAAAAGCCTCCGCCTCCCACACAACCGCATTTAGACACTCAACGATCTCACCGTAGCGCCAGATTTAACGGCGAGCGCTATCTAAGTAACACACTCTGTCATCTGACAGCCATTCTGGAGCACAAAGGGTTAAAGAGTTTCCCCAGAGTAATGTCGAAACGTACTTCGTAGACGTGACTGGTGGCTTAATGTCTCCGTCAGCCGGTGAGAGCGGTGCTCTGCTGCCGTCTGACAAGCAATCCATCACAGAGAACACACAGACAGAGAGCTGCATGCAGCCACATAAAGAGTCTGCACGACAGGCAGCTAAAACACACGGCTACGCCGAACACCTACTGACACACACCGACACACATATGCATCCTTAATGCTGATAGACACACATTAATGCACTTGTTGACAGTCACAAATCTCAGATAGGCTGACAGGCACACAGACACCTGAAATATTTACAAAAAAGAAACAAAAAAAAAACCCACATATTAACTCCCTCGAAGACGGAGGCGGCCAACAGACAAAAGGTGTGTGTATAAAGAGTGATAGAAGAGGAGTGGAAATGGTGAACAGAGGTATTTACACCCCCAGCATCCTCAGGTTTGTTTACACTCCCAAAAGTGAAGTGAAATTTTAAAGGGCTATCTCCGCAGCGTGCTGGAGAGCAGATTCACCCAATTACACAGCAGCCCCCAGTGTGACATAGCAAACCTGCTGTAGAATTGACTGGGTGGGAGTGAGCGTGTGTGTGTGCGTGCGTACGTGCGTGTGCTGACACCAGGCTGTGACTGTGGTAAAACCACAGACGGACTAAATCCATACTGCAGCGCTGAGGGCAATACAGCTGCCAATGCTACACTACACAAACAGCCAGAGCACAAGACGGCTGCCACAAATCAGCTTCCTGCATGACAGCAAGACAGCACAAAGTCGCAAGAGTGGAATTTAGAATGAGTTCACAAAATAAATAAATAAATAAAATAAAAAAATAAGACGAAGAAGAAGAAAAAGCCATCACATTTAGGGTCAAAGCTGAATAAGAATGGATGCTTGCAAGTCATACATTTTGATATGAGAATAAAACAATAAAACAGTGTCCTTTTTGTTCAAAAAAAAAACAAAGATAACTTTTCTTTTATTGTATCAGACAACTGAGGCATGGCAGCAACTGCACGAGCCAGACAAGGGCTTTACTTAATGGGACAGACACTGAAAGGGTGGGGGTGGGGGTGCACACTTGCACTGGAGATTTGATCTTTTCGTCTTATCAGCTTCTTTGCTCGGTGTCCTTGCTGTACCAACTTTTATGTCTCTCTCTCTCTCCTTTATTCTCTGCCGGTGATTGGATGGGTCTCTACAGTCCCAACTCTCTGCCACCTTGATGAATGTGTCCCACCCCCATTTATGCTGCACTAACCGATCCCTCTCTACCACCAGCAACAGTAGGCTACATGAATCTAACCGGTGGCCAATTCTAGATGAACTCACAAGCAGCTGAACACAATAACCGCTAATATAGAAACCGCCTTCACTAAGTTTCCTCCTTTTCTATTATTTGTCTTCTTTTTAATACAGTTTAATTAAATCTACACTACGTTTTGCAAGCAAATGTAACTTTAAAAGGTGTTATTATTGGCTTTCAATGGGAACCAATTGCTGATTTAATTTTAAGTCCTGAGCCTAGTGTGCCTGAGGGTTCAAATAGTTGCAGCTGGTACCTAAGTCGATTAATAATGCAGACATGTAGGATGGCAATATGCGAATCCTGTCCCTGTTCTTCAGCGTGGCAAAACGGCCTACAGCTAGACATATGCAAGTGAACACACTCTCAAACTAAAGCTGGCTTTTGACTGCAGAGCCAGAAAGCAACCCATCTTTCTTGTTGGAGGTGCTTCTCAAGTTGAAGTGATGCACACAGTACAACATACAGACACAAACAGAGGCGGAGAAGCAAAGATGTGGCAAGAAAAGCGTACCACGAAAAGGCCCTACAACACCACATTAAATATCTACAATTCTTCTTGAATAATTAATAGGAGAGCCTCGGCTGTGTACTGAGGAATGAGAATGAGAAAGCTTCCTGGCATCTTAGCAGATATGAGTAAGCATTTGTCAAATCAGAGCTGCAAGCTCCTCTGTTTTCCTGCCACAGTGGGCATGCAGAGTGGACTTTCAACTCACCATCCAGATGTTAAACCATTAGTTTTGCATG
>JARVGW010000322.1:20241952-20253209 GCA_031762495.1 Anablepsoides rubrolineatus
TGATAAATTGCATATATATGTAAATGGCTCAATAACATAACCAATTATCTCCTTCACTACCATCATATCCATGTTATTCCAATCTTTTGACTTTTTATCTGCAATTTCTTTTACAATACTCAATATTTCTTCTTTATCAATTTCTCCAAGAAATTGATAAAGTCTAAAAAAAACTTAGTCTATGCTTAAAGTGCTTGCTTTTTATTAAAAACTTTCTATCTGCACCTAGCTCTTTTATTCTCACCAATACACCAATAAGCATTTTGGATGTAGTAAAAGTGGAGTTTTTGTTGTGTTCAGGAACATGCCTTTGTGCTGGAAGACTGGGTATCAAGCTTCCAATTTTCTGATTTGAAGACAAAAATTCTTCCAGTGGTCTACAGTACCCCTATAGCCTCTCACCTGTTGCCTGCTGAGATAGGCACCAGCTCACCTCCCCTGACCCTGTACAAAAGAAAGCAAGTACAGAAACTGAATGAAGAGATGAATGAATGGGATAATAATAATCTTTGTACAGGTGAGAGTAAAGCAGTGTACTTAAAACAGTGTTCTTGGAAATCCAGAGGGGTGCTCTTTAAGAAGGTTAGCATGTTTTTTTTTCAGATCACAGCCTGAATTCCAAAGTTTCTGCTAACATATTAACAAACTGATAACATTTTGACACCATTAAACAGGTTTTTCCTTTTGTAACCCTAGTAAGAAGTTCATATTGATTGCTAAAAAAGTTACAGCAGGACTTTATTGATTTACATTTCTACACTCAGTTTTGTAAACCACAACAAGTCATGAGGAGAATTATTTTGTATCAGTCTGCTGTGTGAGGCCAAGGTTGTGACTGAACACAAGCACTCACATAGGAAGTCTATGATTAGATGAAGAAAGACATCAGTAGTCATTGATAGCAGTACGGAATGGACAGAGTGCTGTGATAATGACACTTTGTCTAGTGTTCATTAAGAATACCGGTCAACTGGTGAACAGGGGAGAAAAATACTGTATGCCATTAATTATTGGTTCATGAACACAGAAAGTTTATAGGCAGAACAGTTTTATCATATAAGTGAATGAAAGCCACCTGAATGTCTGGGTGATGAAACAAGAATAGACTTGTATTATATTAAAATTTTATGCTGCTTAAAACTTATTATTCCCTACTTTTTAATGAAGTTTCCACAAACTATAAATATGTTGTGCAATGTCTTAATTTAAATGTTAGTAGAACTTTATTTATTTATTTTTTTACAAATGCACCTTACTTTATTTATTTAGTTTTATTTTTTTAGATAAAGCTGACAGCAAGGAGTGAATTAACTATTCAGGTCAGGGAAGGGTCAACTGCAGCCCACAGGTCACATTTGGCCCACTGGTGAGGCCTGCAATTTGAAAAAAATATTTATTTCTTTATTTATTTATTTATTTTTACTTACATAATATGATGCTCATATGCATAGCACGTAACAGCTAGATAACTGTCTGCAATAGGAACATATACTGTTAATAACTATTAGCTGCATTTTTGTATAGTAAAATAAAAAGACACCTAGAAGTAAAATCACAACCAAAACCTTTCATTCTAACAAAGAGCAACAATATATAGCACATCTTTAAATTAAATAAATAAATAAATAGCGAAGACCTGAATTAAAGCATCAAAAAAATTCAGTTTGTTTAATTAATTAATTAATTAATTAATTAATTAATTAATTAACAAACTGGTCATAATTAGCAGGTGTATTTGGGTTTATTAGATTCCTACAGACAATATAACATGATTTTTGGGCACACATTGAATGTCAGTTAAGTTTTTTTTTAATCAAATTGTTAAATGTCTGTGCACATCACTTCATTTTGATCAATACACTCTTCTCCTTTTACGCTAAACCTGTTCAAATCCATCGGTGTCTATGGTGAGAAATCAATGACACCCCCACCTCAACATGCACACTGCCAAACTTAGTTAATTAACTTAGCCTAAACCTAAACCTTGTTCTCTACAACTCATAAGAACTTCCTAAGCTTTCTGTCTCCTGCTGCTCGCCTCCTCTGCTCCTTCCTGCTGCTGGCTCTAATAACTTTTTTTCCCTCCTCCACAGTCTCTTTCTCTCATTTCCTTTATGTTATTGACACAAACATGCTCCTTTTTATTCACGTCATTACTGTACATTTCAGCATGAACAGAAAAAAAAAAAAAAAAAAAAAATTGGAAAAACTGAAAAACAAAAAGTCAGGGACATGAGTTAATTATGGGGATGTGAACCACAATGTCAACTATGTTAAAAACAGGTTTATGAACAAGTATAATAAAATAGGTTTTTGCTATAATTGGCCAAACTGTATAACGTCTGGATTTCATCAGAACAATACTATTCTCAGACTCTTTAGCTATTAGTCAGGCATGCATTCTGATTAGTATTTAAGGCTGGTGCCTGTCAGCCTGTCAATCTGTGGCGCCCGCCTCACCTCGGTGGGTGTGACAGCCATCAAATGGGTTTGGTCTGCTGGCTGTTCGAGTCTTTGACAAAAAAGTCCAGATTATTAGTCACCTCCGCTTTGGGTATGGCACAGCTGACTCCACTGACAGCTGTAGGAATGAAAAACCAATCAAGCAGCCCCTGCGTTGGCTGAGAGCAATCTGACAACAACAAAAAAGTACATTCAGTTTGTGCAATACATCCCAGGAAACAGTGTCCCAGTAGAGCTAGGCAACAGCTACAGCAATACGGTAACAGCAGCTCGTGTAGCTGTGTCACTTTCTACATAGTTTGCATAAAGATGTGTTTTAGATTAATTAATAAATCAATAGTTGCATGTTGCTTTGGCGAACTCACAGTACACTACATTTGAAGATAGATGTGAAATGTCTTACAGAGATGGCAAATATGAAGCTTCTAAGTCTTGTTCCTTTTTTTCCCCACAGAACCTCTGGAGACTTCCAATTTGTAATTAATAATTGGTGTATGTGCCATACACTTTGTGAGATCATTTGAAGTCATTAGAAAACTTCAAATTAAGCTTAAAAGAGAAAAAAAGGCGACCAACAATCCTGCAGGGATTGCACTGCCACACCAAAAAGGGGAAAAAAATGTTCAGGAAATTTAATTGCAGCAACTACAAACTTGTTCCTGGGAGTATTATATAATAAAGACTTTGTTCCAACATGAAATTAAAAGCAGATTTATTTTTTCTCCTGGCTGGAGTAATCTTAATGGGGGGAAGAAATATAACATTAACAACCCAAGTCTTGTTGTTCTCAGTGTCTTACTTCTTTGTTTGATGCTAAATTGCCACTTGTCCCAACTCCCAGTCGAACTCCATATGCATTTGGATTTTCATATATTGTCAATTTCACATCCCAAAACAGCTTATCCCTTGCTGCAGCGTACAGAGAGGTTCCTTTGTTCTGTGTAAAATAACCAAAACAGGCAGCCAAGTGTGAAGTGCTGTTTGATGACAAACACTGGGAAATACAGTGAAATACGGTATCATGACAAATTAGAAGATGGAGCGTTTTGCTACAGCTTTTAGATCCTATCTGTCAAATAAGATTAAAAATAAGATGTAAGAGAACAAAGGCACATGGAAATCAAAAACAACGTGTTTAGGGTAACGAAATAAAAGGAAGACAGGAGTGCATGAGGAGGGTTTGTCGAGAATGAAAAGCACCAGGACAAACTCGTCGAGGCTATTGATTTATTGGGGGGGTATAGTCTTTGAGATGGGAGCAGGATTGATCAAATGGAAGGTTATCCTTACTCACATAGGCAAGTTGTTTGCCAATACTTATCACAGCAAACTCAAAATGGTTCAAAGGATCGTTGACATTCACCAACACTGCAGACCCTGTTGCAGGCCACTTCAGAAGATGCTTTTTAGAGTAGAGGTTGTAGAGTCTATGCTGGCTGAAAGGCTTTGGAGACAAATCGAAACACAATCTCATAGTCTCTTAATAGCATCAGAAAGAAACTAGAAGGTGAAGCGATATCATCTTAACTGTGCAGACATTGTAAGTTGTTATTTAAAGTACATTTACAGCAACTGTGGGCAAACCTTTTGTTTCCAGGGGGCCATACTAGCTGAGTAAAACCAGTTAAAGAGACACAGACTGAACTGTAAAGTTATTCACCAAGACAACTATGTTGTAAAACAATTTAAGGGTTCTTTCTTCTTCCATATAGATAATGTTTTTTTTTTCTTAGCATGCTTGACTGAACAGATGTCTATGTAACCTACTTATATACATGGCATATCAAACAAAATGCCTGAGAACTGACAAGAAACAAAATATTTAAATGGCAAATTAAAGGCAAAGGACATAACGTTTACTTCAATGAATGATTTTTCATGACATAAATGTTGTTGATGTTTAGAATGATTTATCCCTTTTATTTTTACATGTTTAAAACCAAGCAATTCACAGGTAAATTCGCAGCTAAAGTGTCAATGCCACAATAGAAAAACAGGAACATTGCATAAAAGGTTAGTTGACAGACAGGCAGGCTGTATTGAAATATGTTTGTTTAGAGCTGTACATAGTCATGATGTGTTGGTAACATAGTGAACAAACCATCCACCCCTCAGGGCTTCTGTTCTTTACCATCCGCAATAGGATTTTATTTTAATATAACTCATTTAAAAAATGGTAATCCCCCCAAAAAAATGTGGTCAGAGGATGTTTGGGCCTTCAAAATGTTCAACTGCAATACGTTAGGGCATATGCCTGTTTGGCTGAAGCAGGTGGTGCATACAACTCTGTAATACAAACAGTTGATGAAGAACACCAACAGCGTTACAGTACCATAATGATCAACACTGTTCTGCACCTGCTCACATTCGCTTGAGGAAGTTTGGGCCTGTTGAGCATTTATTAATTTGCATTTGAGCTCATGTTGACAAGAATTGCCAGCGGTTCCACAGCCCTGATTGTTTCAGGAAAATGGGAGCAAAATGAGGCACAAATAATATAGGTGGACCAATATCCTCTCTGCACACCAATTCTGCAGTTGCAATAGGATGTTTCAGTGGACCGAGGGAGTGAAAGTGAGGTGAATGAGATTCTGTTTAAAAAAAAAAAAGACTGAAGCTGAAGGTTTTGATGTACTGAAGATTTCCATGATGCTATAAAAGGATGCAACTGTTCAAATAAAACAAAAACAAACAGCATTTATTTATATACCTGCTGTATTATAAACTGTTTGTACATGGTCCACAAACTCTTAATAAAATGATATTGTATGCAAAATAAAGTGTTTTTAGTAAATAATAATGCATAAAATATAAATTATTTTTGGATACTTACTAAGTCAGTGTAAATATTTAACTTTATTTAATATGATGCATTTTTTTATAACTCAGTGTGAAAATACAGTTTATAAATACAACATTAAATAAAAGATATGTTTCCAACGCAAACATCCGAACTGTTCGATCTTATCTTAGTCATTTAAATGTTAAAGTGCTTTATGAAACACTACTTTTTTTCCTGTGCTAAGTATTTTATAAATCACTCTGTTTGTTACTGATTTAAAGTAACCACTGTTTTGAACTCTGTAGATCAGCCAGCTACTGTTTTGGTTCCAGTCAAACACAAAAATGGCAGCTGAGGAAATACAATTTCAGCACAAAGCTGCTTATTGTAGATTTCTATTAACTTTTTAAAATGACATTTTGCCAAAATATGTGTCCTTTCTTGATGAGTGAGGCTTTAGATAAATAACCATCAAGAAACAAAAAAGTTTTTAAATCAATCTTCCAAATCAGTGTTATTATGGCTCTTTAAAACATTTAAATCTGAAATCAGTGCTGTTTTGAGTGCTGTTGATATCCCTTGTTGTATCACAACTCAAGGCTCTCAGGACTTGCAAAAAGAAAAAACAAACAAAAAAAAAACCCTTAAAGCATTTTATGAAAAATCTTGGAAAGTAAATAAAAAATATAGGTACATATAACTGAGTCAGAGTTACAATCTGACATCTGAAAATTACCAAAAGTTCTTGTCTAAATCACGTCAGCAGAATAAAAGTATTGTGATTTATTTATTCATTTTTAAGTTTCAGGTAACCCTGTTAAATAATTAAATGTTATCTATGTTTACATGTACATAAGTAATCAGAATAAACAGCCAGTCGGAATAAATATGTAAATGCCCCAAACAGAATATTCTGATCTGATTCAGCTTGATCTGAATTCATTTGCAATCTGAATGAGAGGGGTGGTTTATGGGGATTGGTAATTCAAATGGCATGTAAACACTTATTCTGATCTGGTTGTGAAAAACTGACCAGACTGCACGTGTTTCCTACCTGACATGACATATTTCCTAGATGCTAATATGTTGGGGAAGCACAAGTGGTCGGTTAGCAATACAACATTTGTATTAGAAACTTTAAAAGAGCTCAAGATTATCAAATGCCTTAATAGTCAGATGTGAAGGAACACAGAGTTATTTAGACAAATACATGAAAAGCTGGAAGAAGAACAAAATGTTTGTTTATGTTCGTCATTGAAGTAGAAGTTATTTTGTGTTTTTTAGGGAAAGTTTACAACTCTGCACATAAGTAAGTAATTTTATTCTGAATAAAAGTCTAGCATGTAAATGTCCATCATGTTCTAATTATTTAATTATGTGTCCATATAAAAAATAAATACATTTGAATTCCATCATTGCACAACAAATTGCCCCTCGGGGATAATAAAGTTTACTTGACTTGACTTGATCAAGGGAAATTTTGAACATACAGTAGCTACTGTTTTTTAATAAGAATTGTAATCTATTTATAAGTGTCCTTAACATGCAATTATTGTACTTGAAAAATATTCCTCCAAAATGTATAGCTTTATTGGAAATGTGGTTTTGACCAGTTTCAGGAACTTGAATGCTGAAGGGTGAATTGGTAAAATGATTTCCAAGAGTCTTTGATCATTTTCAGGTTCCTGAAAAATAAAATAATAATAAAACACCTTAAAAGTTGTTCCTGAAATTCCTTAAAAGCCTTTTGACATTTTTTTTTTTTTTATGTAAGGGTGTGTTGACCGGTGGAGGCTCTAAGTTTAATAGGGAGGCATGACAATAAAACTTAACTTTGAGGTGGATTTATTTGGATTCTGCAGGTCTCATGTACACCAACACCATTACACAGTGAAAACTACAAGCTGGCTTTATACTCAGACTGATTACAGGAGTGAACCATGAAAAGAGGTATTGGTGAAAACAAGCAATAAACATTGTCTACCAAAAACAATGACTGGTACCAATAATAGCTAGAATGGTTACTGTTTACCAAAATATAAGGAGATTTATCATGATGGATTTTCAATAAAGAACCTAATTTTACTTTTACCTGCATAATAATACTGTATAAACTTAAGCACTGAAGAACTGATGCAATAACAGGTTTATGTTCTTGACTTTGAGCAGCATTAGTTGATATCATGACTCAGACATTCAAAGAATTAAATCAGTTGCATTTTTACATTGTCTGTTTGCCTGTAGACTGAGGACCAATCCATGCAGCATTCAGGATATATAAATTTGTGTATTCATTTATTTGGGCAATATGGTTTAGTAGTAACTGAAATAAATCTGATTCGTAGCAGTAACACTTCTTTACAAAAGCCATAAAATCACACTGCAGTAGAGTTTGTACTCCAGTTGCCACAGAAGATAAAGCACTATTGCAGGATAGTTGCATATTAACACAGCTTGAAGGAGCTGAGGAATAAAAAATGAGCTATTTTGTAAAAAAAAAAAAACGTGTTCTATTTGAACACGTTTTTTTTCTTGGATGACCAGAAGGAAGAATGATGATGCTACAGGAAGCATACATTTTTTTAAAGTAATTATTGTCCACCATTATGAAAAGCAGACAAATTATCTGTTTGTGTGTCTCTGTGTATGTGTACGGGAGGGGGGGGGGTATGTTTGTTTGACAAACACCTCATGAATGAATTTAATCACACTCTCAGAAAACCATCACTGGATCTACATCTAAATGGCTTTTTTTTTCACATACAGTAAATATGGTGACTTTTTAACATCTGCAAAGCTTTATATAACTTTTTTTTCAACTATTCACACAGTGCTTTCTTTTATATATTTTACACTCTGTATGCAACAGTTTTTATCTCATTTATGCACTGATAGGGGGTTTAGTGCCTTGCTAAAGAACTTTTTTTTCACTTGCAGTGGCTGGAGATGAAACCCTCCTCTCAAGCATTTAGAGGATAACCTTCCCTACAAACTACATCTGTAACTGATTAATCTTTGGAGTCAACCCAAATTTAAAATGGCTGTCATCATAATTAATCACTGAACATGATAGATTTTACAGATATTGAGATAAAGTTTTGTCTGGTAGAAGCAGATAGTTACACATACTCATCACATTAAATCTTTGTTTAAAAGTTGGTCATAAACCATTGGAGGCAACCCTGTTTGTCTGTTAGAAACATTGCTTATGAATTACAGAATGGACTATAGTAAACATTGACAGATATCTATTTAAATGAGTAATGAACTTTTCAAGTTAACTAAAGTCAAGAAGGCAACCACTGCAGAACTACATTTTGCAAACACAATTGGCTGTAACTCAGTGTCTTTCTAAGTGATGGAGTTGACCATTGAAATGTCTTCAAATACATCTGCACAATAATTCAGAATACATAAATGTTTTTTAGAATAAATTTGTCATATTGAGAAGTTTTGTTAGGGTCATTTACTGTGCCAAACAGATATAATGCCTGTAACATGTACTCTGGATTACATGAGTATGTCATAAGTATGTCATACTGCACATAAATCTGATGAAAAGTTGTCCATCATTGTTTTTTAGTTATTCTTAGGTTTATATAGTTGCTTCAGTTATTTTTGTTGTAGGTGATTAAATTAGAAATCCTCCACAGCCTGAATCTTCTCTGTGAGAGAGGCGCCAGGTGTTTCACAGATAGAGTAATTTGTCATCTGGTATGTTCTTGTTCTGTGTAGGCTGCGATATTATAAGAAAAGTCTCACAGTTTCCACTGCAGGCGCTTGTGTCACGCTCATCACGTTTGACAGCTGTTCAAACTTCATCGCATCTGCTTATTTGGAGGAAAAGTCTGCTGCTATCATTAGCACACTCTCAACATTGCCATATTGGCCCTTTTTGCATCTGTTCTCAGAAGTAAAGTGTAACTGATGGTATTATCTAAAGCCGTGATTCAATAATCTGGCTAATCCGATGGGACTTCTCAGAACTGGATGTTGTAGGACTAAGCACACGCTGCGCTATCAGAAAAGTAAGCAGCCTCAGAGTCAAGACTTGAAATTACGGCGTGCCGGATAAAACTATTTTGGGGATTAGGAATATTTCACTCGGAAAATTAACAAACATCCACTGCAGTCACGTTTAATGGCGGCGCAGATGACGAGCACAATGACAAAGCTCCAAATGAAAGAGTGAGGCAGAATAGAAAACAATTTCAGTGCTTTCTTTTTTTTTTACCATTAAACACAAACAGTCATCCTGTTGCGAGGCAGCGATTAAAATGCATGCTTGTTACCGGGATGGGTTGGATTGGACGACTTTGTTGGATGTGGAGAGTGGCTATGTTTAGACTGGAGGAAAACTAAGGTCATAAGAAGCTTTGGGGTGAAAAAAAAAAAACATACCACCTCCTACCCTCCATCCCTTATTGCTTCACACTTTCCTGCAAACCCTGCCATTTCAGAGATTTATAAATAGTGTTAAGCCTGTTCTTGGCTCTCTTGTCGTTATGGGCCGCTCAGTTTGAGTGGCGGTTGTCACAGACAATTTCTATCACACTTTTATAGAAAAAGGCTGTTCGCTGAGGAGAAGAAAATTCTCTTTGAGGAGGCAAAGTCTTAGTTCGGAAGAAAATTGGGGACAACAAATGCCGATTTTTGTTGGCAAGTCAATGTGCGTGCTATAAATATTCTAATTTTACTCAAGTCTTCAAAGCTTTCATGCAGCTTTTACTTCAAGCAGTTTGACTTCATTGTTAAGATAAGAAAATCAGAAATTCCAGACTATAGTCTTCAGTTAGGAACACATTGTTCACACCCAAACAATCAAACACAACAGGCACAATACATCTGGCTATTGTGCAGCAGGAGAAATTAAGTCTCTCTTATTAATCTAACACTTGTGCTACGTGTTTTATGATCCTAATAGCCAGGAAGGTAAAACAGGTCCTAAAACCAAACCTCTGATGTATATTTTAGAACACTGTTTGAAGTTTTAGGTAGGAACTAGATTTCGGTTTTGACAGGCATCAGGGGATAGAAACCACAAACAACAAAAGGCAAAAGTTTTTCACGTTCAACATGGACAAGTAAGTGACGTAATTGGCAGAAAATGTCTCAAGTGTGAGGCTTTGTGTTTGTTCAAAATTCTCAATTCACTTTGACAGAGAGTTGGGATTCATACTGCAGTGACTAAGAAATGCTGTGATTCTGCAGAGGGTGCACAGAGCTCTGCACTGCTCGTGCAGATCTTTGCCCTCAGGTCCAAGACAAGCCTTGAGATCTGCCACGCTCTGAAGTCTGCTTTGCTGATACTTTTCAACATTTTTTTATTTTTTGTGCCTGTCAGCTCAATGACAAAAACATATTATATTGCAGCTTATATTTGTCAATAGATTATTCACACATCTCTCATCTATTGTAAATTCTACATGCAGCTTCATGTTATCTCCCAGGAGATTATTTATGTTGAAGATTCTCACTCTTTGTGTAATGACTTTCAGTAATTTTGTGGTGCAGAGTGCTAATTTTAATTTCACTGTCACAACAGTGGCTAACATATCTTTAATGACTTTCCCCACATTGTTTTTCTAAGATGTGATGTAATGGCCCTGCAGGTGATAGACAATAAAAAATAAAAATCTGATAATTTCTCAATAGTATTTTTCCATTACCCCAAAGCTCTGTTGTCACTTCAGCTATGTTTAAGACCTAGCACTGTGTTTTCTGCTATTGGAAAAAAAAAATGTTCAAACAGCTGACTCAGTCTTTTTTTTTAACAGGGGAATGTTCAAGGGGTTTCACTTCCTTTGGCCATCATACACAGCTGACTAACAGCTTGCAGCAAGAGGTGAGGTTACGAGTTGGTTTTATTTTTCTCAACACAACAGATGAAAACCCTGTTCATGGCAAATAGGTCATAGAAGTTGGAGGAAGATCCAAATGCAAAATACAGTAAAATAAATTGGATTTATGAACATTTTTATTGAAATAATAAAAGTTCAAATGTTGCCAAGG
>JARVGW010000322.1:20295299-20308641 GCA_031762495.1 Anablepsoides rubrolineatus
ACACACACACACACACACACACACACACACACACACACACACACACACACACCCACACACACACACACACACACACATTGATCATCATCAGTCTATGTACAGATAGTGGACAGAATCACTCATGACTAGTTCAGCAACAGATGCTGATGTCCCTGCCAGTGTCACACACCCCACTTCATAAATTATAAAAAACAAGAGCAATTATGGCTTTTGCACAAATTAACCAAAACATGCAGGATACAAACAGTAATTGGGTCAGTGGTTATTTCCTGCAACACACCTGGGCTTGCAGTAAACATCAAGTTTCAATTATACAAAGGCTCCTGCTCCTCCTCATGGTGCCAAGCAGATCATGAACTGTCAGTATACACTATAAAATATTTTTTTTCTGCAAAGATTTAGATAAAATGGGGAGTTATGTTAACCACACATACTGTCACATTATGTGAACCATTTACCTGCAATAGGTGAACAATTTAGAAACATAATTTTGTTATGTTTGGTTAGGTAAAAAAAATGTACCAAAACCTATCTAATTATACTCTACAGTCAGTCAGAGAACAGTAATTACAGAAACAATTTTGTAACGTCTACAAAAGGAGTCCAGTCAATGGCCTTTCTATACTGAGAAAGTTTTGAAGGCAATATGATTAGCCTTTTCTTTGTATCGCTTTTGTTGTGAGAGAAATTCACGCTCTGAGAGTGTTCTTTAGGCTCAATTACATCTGACAAAACAAGTAAATTTCCACAACAGCCATGACAATATTTAGGTCTACCCTCTTCCAGTGGTAAAATTGTCATCAGTATAGTGTATATAATACATAATTACATGGTGTAAGATGCTTTAACACACTGTTTATTCCATTTCATTTGCAATTAGCCCTTTGAAATAATGGAGAAGATGGGGAACGACCTTGGAACATGCTTAATTAATCAGCAGCAGCGAGAAATCCAACCACTGTAGGCTTTGTTAGTTTCCGCTTAGATTGAGCATGAAAACTACAACACGCTTTTTTACTAAACAAGCTAAATGACATTTTTCAATAAAAAAAATCATCCTTCATTATATTTTGCACATTAGAAAATGTTCATAGAACAATATTTTGCCTTCTGGTTTGTTTGGAATTAGACTAATGGTTTGGATGAAAAACATACAGCAGTTAACAGCAGTTGTACAGTAATTAAAGCGTTAAATAGACAATATACTGGCTCTTATTGAGCTTCAAAGTTCACAAGTATTGTATTTTTGTTGCAAAATGGAAAGTGCTTTAA
This sequence comes from Anablepsoides rubrolineatus, assembly GCA_031762495.1. Taxonomy (NCBI): domain Eukaryota; kingdom Metazoa; phylum Chordata; class Actinopteri; order Cyprinodontiformes; family Rivulidae; genus Anablepsoides; species Anablepsoides rubrolineatus. The sequence goes on from JARVGW010000322.1 coordinate 20,296,572, forward strand.
ATGTATAGAATTGATATGTCATTTAAAAAAATACACTTCAATTGAATAGGCATTTAGAAGCACAGTGAACCTGAGTAATATTTGTAAAACAAAGCATCATCCTGTTTATTTTTAAAATGTGAAACCACACATTCCTAGACATGTAAAACTGTTACACAATAAGAAGTAAACAAATGAATACTTACAAGGGATTTGTTTCAAGTAAGTTCATATCACAAGTACAGAAAAAATATGAAACAAATGTATATATGTATAAACAAATGTTGCATTTCGCTTGGCTGTCTAGAAGTGGGGGGGTGCAGCAAATAAGATAAACTGGGCAATGAAGGAACATAACTCAGGAGGGTAAAAATAAAGAATGATTTATTCAGAAAAAATTGATAACCTGTAAGAGAGGAACCTGAAAGGAAAAATTTGGAGAATTAATCAGTAACATGAATCCTTGGGGTAAAATTACCTAAATCCCAAACTCCCATAAACTAAAAGAGCACCTGGACCCACAGGGTCAAACGCTCATGTGGCGCTTAGCTGCAAACTAGAGGTAGAGCAGACAAACACAAACAAACACACTGAGCCACAAAACTCACCCTGCAGGAAGGGGGACCAGCAAAACAGAACCTCAGTTACCTGCAGCCCACAAAACACCAAGCAGACACTCACCAGCAGCTCACAAGCTGCCCCAAATGGCCATTGGCATTGAGCTCAGCTTCACACCCAGCCTTGTACTCTGCTCTTCAGAGGGCAGATTGAAACCAGCTGCACCTGCTTAAGCAGGCAGTATACTGCATAAGAATCCGAATCTGCGATGCGCGGTCACGTGGTTGTTCTTTGTTCTTGTTCCCACACACCTTTGTATAGCTCCTGAGACACCCTGTGCCAAGCTCCTGGGAAACCCCTCCCGCTGCAGCATACGTCACTGCATAAGATTTCATCCCGCTGAAGTCCACAATGCAGGAAAAAAATGTCAGAGACTCGTCACTCAACGTTTATCCACAAACTGGTCCTGGATTGAGCTCCAAAGTTTTTATCAGTCAGATTCCACCATAAAAAAATGTCTGTTTTATCCGCTTTTATGTGTTTTTGGCCGTTTGATTCTCTTTATAAATTGCTGGTTCTTGGTAACAGTCAGTGCTGGGCTCAAGTTTTTTTTCTTTTTTTGATGCAAGTGGTTCAAGAAAAATGGAGTGTCTGAGCACTTTAAGCACAAACAAATGCTCCCACGAAGTTCTGACCAATCACACAATAAGGTTCTTGTGTTCTTATGGTAAAAAGTTTCGACCTGCAGATCGTGACAAAAAGTGCCAAAAAAGTTGACAATGAGAACAGAGTGACACAATATTTGTCATGAAACCGCGACAGTTCGGCAAGGATTTTGGCAGTTCGGATGCAGTATACTGCAGCCTTTAAGCTGCATGAACTCAGCAGCAGCAAACCAAAGGGGGGAAACATACATGCAGATTCCACTGCATGAAACAGTTGCCAGATTTTGCACATTTATACAACTTCTCATTAATTAGTGCAACTTATAATTTTGTCTGTTTTACTTTGAATTTAAACATTTTATAAAGTGAGTTTCATGTTATGTTAAAGATGATATAAACTTTTTTTTTTACACTACAAGAGAAACGTCTCCTCAAAGGTTTTGGGTTCTACTACCCATCCTTTGCAGACAGTCTGTACTATCTGGCAATAGTGAAGAGGAGCAACTTCCTTTCAGCAGGAAGAAACCTCCAGTAAGACCAGGCTATAGATGAGCGTCCATCTGCTTCTATTGGCAAGAAGTTGAGGACAGGAAAGAGATACAAACAAACACAGAAGTATTAGTCCAGCAAATACAAACATGGTGAAAGAACTGAAGAAAACAGCATGAAAGAATGTGATTTGCCTGTTCAAGCAGTTTAAGATAGCAGCTTTTCTAAACATTGGTGAATACTGGTCTGATCTATCTTATTCTGAGTTGTGCAGATGCCATACCTGTGAAAATGAACCTACATCTTGGTTTTCTGCAGCCCCTGAATGTTACCCTGAAACAAACTTACAGCTCTTGTAAATTTTAGATAGATTTAGTAATGTAGTGTAATATTAACATTATTACACTTTGGAATGTTGCATTGGAAATGAGATGTATGTGTTTGACAAGATCTGCCTTGATGGCACCTTCACATAGTGAATGAGAGGTCACAGAGCCTTAAAATGAGTGTCTTCAGTACTGACTGTGCACTTGCATGAATGCAGAGTTCTTTTGAATTTCACTAGTGAGAGAAAAATACAAATACAAAACAAAACACAAAGATATTAAAAAGACATTGGACAGAAAGTCAATGATGTGAGCATTTTTATTTTTAAAACAAAAGACAGCTATTGAACTGTTTTATTTCTCCTATAACTGCATGTTTTTTAAATAAAATATCTCAAACACACCACAATGTTATGGGATCAAACATTGTTAATCAGTGCAAATAATAGGTTCAAGCAATAACGCATTAGATGTCAAACTTCCAAAAACAACTTAAGCTGACATATCTTTTTTTTTTTTAAAGCTTTTAATAAAAGATCAGGAAAGGGAATAAAAGCAGTTCCAGATCTGCTTTAAATGAACATAATGAGCTGACAGCTGAATAAACTAAACAACTGTTGAAGGCTGGATTTTGCTTCAGTGTTGTTTTCACTTTTACAGATAATAGTCTGATTAAAGTGGAATATTCAAAACTGATCTGAGGTCTTGACAAGTGCATAAACCAAAATCAAGCATCTGTGAAATTCTATAAAAATTAGTCTGGGGCTCAGATGAATAAAAGCCTTTTGTGGTGGCATGGTTAAAACATTTTCTTTTGGCTGAAATGAGCATATGCATTCTTTGTTTGATTTTTATAAAGTCACAAGTAGATAGATAGTTTTGAGTCCTAATCTGTTGTGTCAGATGATTTCTCCCGCCCTTTTTAGGTCATGGATGGATGCAGACACTGCCTCGATTGATCATTTGCACCTTATTAGCCATGGCAATGAAAACAACCTCAATGAGGAAGTTTAAATTAAGCAAACGTGAAGTTGAGACACTGATCTGACAAGCGGAGGAAAGGAAAGGTCTTTTAATTTGCGGTCTCGGTTTTAGAATCACACAGGAAAGTAGAGGCAAAAATAGATATGACTAAATGGAAGAAGAAAAGGAATCTGTCAGCTCTGTATGGAGCAAAAGACTCATGCAGAGGAAGGGAAGAAAGGAAGACAAGTGGTGAGACTGCAAATGCATTGACAAGTCGAGAGGTGTTGATCTGTTTGTGTGAATTTCAAAACACACTCATGTTGGACTTGGGCGGCCACAGCTGAGGTGCCTGTCTGAGGTTCTGTAATCTCTGTACAGCTGTATAGTTTAACTGATGGTTCTGTATAAAATAAAACAAGAAATGCAAACGGTATTAAAATGAACTGATTCCTCAATTATTTATATAAACTTGTTAGTGAGTTTGATATTTTTAAAAAATGTGGGTTTTTTTTATTAAATCTTAGAAGGAAAGGTTGTTCTTTAGGGGCAATCAAGCAAATTTAGGTAAGTAAAAAAAGTTGTTGTTTTTTTAGATTTTTCAGCCTTTTCAATGACAAAAAAAACTAAACTTTTTTTAGAACTTATGTTGTTCTCTGCTTTCATCCTTTCAATTCAAAGCCGTTTAAAAGCATAACGTTTTGGGAACTGGATAGCAGTTGCAACTGGATTGTATCTGTAATGATTTTGCAACCCCAGATCCCTGTTGAGCTGCAGTCTATCCTATCACCAGGTAGTCCCACATGAGGCCTCTGGCAGCAGAAAAGCCATTGCGCGCTCTCCAAAAAGCCCATCTACTGCTCTGTGGGTGCAGCAGTATAAAACTGACTGTGTTGTCAGGTTGAAATGAACCAAATAAATTCTTCCCCTCAACAACTTTCTCTCCTTTTATAACGTTATTGTAACATATGTGGCTTTTAAAACCATAAAGCATAGTTCCATGTGAACCTAGCTTCACAGAATTTATTGAGATGTGCAACATTATTGAATTTATTTTTTGACGTACCAGCAGTGACAAACACTGACTCCAAAGAGGGTTTTTTAAGCTAAAAGTAAATTCATAAAGACATATTTATGGCCTAAATAATAAACTTTACAAAGTCATGAACAGTCCTCTCAGTATTATAAGAAAAGGTCATGTGTTTTCAGGATTCATTAAAAAAACATTTTATCCAATCTCCTTTAAAGGTTTACTTCTTGTTCAGAAAACTAAAATTTGTGCTGAAATCTAGTCGGGGGCTAGTCTACACTACTACATTTTTTTCTGTTTCAACAGAAAAATATCCTTGCACATAATCACAAATATGGTTAAAGGGCAAGACAATGAAGATAAAGCAAGACAGACAGAGACTAAAAAAAAAATTTGTTGTTGTGATATCAATTTACAAACTAGCCCCCCCAAAAAATCTCTGTTTTAAAACTTCACAGATAAAACTAATAATTCTACTTTGAAAAGCATTCCTAAAATCTGCAGTGAAAAACAAGATAGCTGTGTAGTGAACAGAGCACCTTAATTTCTATTCTCTGTACATTTTTTGCAATGGCTTTTTTAAGCTGCAAATAAATCTTTATCCTTACTGTGTGATGTTCCCTCATATTGACACATTGCATCTTGTTATCTGTATCTGGACCATAAAGCATAATCATATTACCAAAACCAGAAACAAGTATCTGCACCACAAGCCTGCAGTCTCATATTATGTCACTACAGTAGTTGCAGAGAATATTCTTCTTATCATTTTTTTAACGGGGAACAAGTAAGATATCAAGGAAATTAAAACAAATTTAAAAAAATAGCTATACTCAACATTTATTTAAAAAATGGATGGACAGAGAATGGATCACATTGTTGGTTTCACCATCCTTCAGAAACTAAGATTTTAAACCAGCAGGGGTTCTCAGCTATGTGGGTCAGTCAGCTTAAAGAATCAGGAAAGTGTGAAATCCATAAGTAGCACTTCCTTTTGCAAACTTCTCTAAAAATGATCTTGAATTTAGCACGTTTGCTTATTGTTACTGAGTCTTCATCATAAACACAAACTTCAGTACAGATTTGTGTCAACTTACAACGAGCAACTTAGTCCAGAAGCATAAACCTTGAACTAGCGGATACAGCTGTCTAAGACATACAGTGAGTGTGCATATGCTTCAGAATATTACTTGACTTTCCACCTCCACAAAGCATTGTTTCTGTTGCTTGGATTTAAGAAGAGCTCACCTTGAGCTCTTCATCGGTTTCTATGGTGATTCAGCTTTTGAATTTCCTCACTTTTTCCAAATGCTTTCAGGCGTAAAATACTCTGAAGATGTTTATAATTTAGCTCAGTGGTGATACATCATTTACACTGCATAAAAATTAGCCTACTGATCAAAATTACATGATAATTGTGACTTTCTTCTAGTATTGTTTAGCTTGAACAGTACACATACCTGATACAGCTGTCAGGAAGCAGACATACTGTGGACCAATAAGGAATCTAATTATAAATCCACATAAAGTGACTGTTTTTCAGATTTCTCTCAGGCTTCAGGCAACATTCCACAGATGAAAACATTTTCAAAAGACAGGAATCTTATCCTAGATGTAATATTCTATGTGAGCAATACCGTCTTTAGTGTCATCATCATTCTCCGGTGCAATGTTGGGATTGCCAGAAGGTGAGTTTAGTCTGTGCAGGAGGAAAGGAGCAAAATGAATCCCATTCAGTTACTCCAAATATTGAACACCTGTATGGGAAGGTTAAAACTGGGGTAGTATTAAAACTAAAAACACTTGAAGCTGATTGAAGCTTCAGCTGTTTCATTTATTGCTGGCACTGAATTATTGTTTTACCCTATAATACGTACTACTGAAATGATCAGTTCTATCAATACATCTGCATGGATTTTGCTGTCAGGTCAAATCCATAAGAACACCCAGCAACTTAGCAAATCTCACTATGTCTTGCTATGGTATGGGGTTTACACTCACCTTCCTCTACCTGTTGCTGTGAGCTGTCAGTCAGCTGAAGCTTATACATTAACCAATAGGAAGGGTTTTGAACTGTTTCATACATTAACAAAACTAATTTGGCCAAATGAAAAAGTTGGTAGAAACAAAAATCCAAAAACACAAGAGATAAAGGCTTTCTACCAAAAGAGTCACACCCAACTTTATTTTTAAGGTAACTAATTAGCTTGTTAACACGTAGCATGCTGGCTTTGTATAGAGGCTAAGAGCCCAGCTAATTTACTAGACTGCATCAAATTGTTGGATAGGGTCTAAATGCAGAAAACCAGAAGGCAAAATCTAAGGCAGGTGAGCTCCAAGTCAAAGAATGGATGCAGTGCAAAGAAGAGAAAACTGTTCATCTAGATGAGATAACCCCATAATCTTCTCTTATTGTAGAGAAAAATGTATCTGTGCAATTTCCAACAGACATTTTTTTATGAATTAGGTGCAGTAGTCTAGAAATGAAAATGACTTTAACTTATAATGACTTATTACTGGCACCTTATGAGGCCTGTCACACATGCAAGGACTCTGTGTCTAAAACTGTTTTATCAACTACTTCTGCCAAAATAAATCTGAAGTATGTAGAGGTCCCTGCGTCCTCAGTATCCTCCAAAGTTTATTGCCTTTTTTTTTTTACTTAGAACCCACAGGCCCCTGCTGCTTATGAAAGTCATTCAGAACAATTTAGCTGCATCGTCCCTCAGCTCTATTGTTCAGTACACTATGAATACACTGCCACCCAAGATAAGGCCAGCGCAGCAAGCCAATCTCCACAGAGAGAGACACCTCAAGCGTGAATCAATACCAATGACTTCCATGAGACAAAAGCTAAGACCTTGCCAAGCCAGGGGCCACTTTGCCAGGGACATTTACTCATGACTTCCTCGGGTGTGGCAACAAAGATCAACTCTTGCATGTAACAGTGTCAGGGCCTGGCTTTGTTTGAGTCCACTTTCATTTTACTCCATTCAAGAAGCTGACACTTTGGCAGAAAGAACCAGTAAATACAGTTTTGTTGAAACGACACATCATCAGCTTTTTTTTTTTTTTGCTTTTTTTCAGAATGTATAAAAAGTAGACCTCTGTCCACAGTGCATTACTGGATTTATACTTATAACATTAAGACAACATACAAATAAACTCACAAATATGGGACAGAGTCCCTAAGAAGAACAATGTGAAACCATACAATTAAGTTATAAAACTCTGAAATTACTTATTTATTATCTGATAAATTCTGAAAGGTACAACATAAAACTGACAAAATAACTTTTTTTATATTTTTTTTGTAAATAATTGATTGTAGCAAAAAATATATTTTTTAATGTTAAAAACAAAGAATGGCAGTGGATTGGATTTTTTCCAATGGAGACTCCTTGTCATGAAAAAAAAAAAAGATGTGCAGGAGTGAGGGTGGGTGAATGGATTGATGGGGGAGCTAGAAATCTGGGGCCCTCTGATGAGCTTGTTTGGGGTCCAGCTGTGTGTTTGCCCATGATGGCTAAAATCCATTAGAAGTCTGCTGGGGGGTCAGGACTTCACTTGGACTGTGATGGCTCTGTGCCTTGGAGAGTGACCCACCTCAACCTCATTTTCTCCATAGAGCAGGGGCTGTAAGCCAATCAGGCTCCATGGGGCAGAATCCTAGAGAGCCCTGAAGCATTAAAACATGCTGTCCAACCATCTCCAGAGTCTAAACCAGAGCAGCAAAGTTGAAAAAAGATCTTTAGGAAACAGGTTATTATGGGTAAGTAACATATTGAGTACTTTGGGAAATTAGATGTTGGAATTACATTTTCTAAAACCAAATTTGGACTAAACTGTGCATAGCACCATCTGAAAATGATAAAAACAAGGCTCCCAGCAAATCCAGCATTCACATGTTGGGGGCTCCAGCCAACAGTCTATTCTGCATTAAAGGTGAATTCAAATCGACAATAGTATGTTTATTTATACCAAATGTTGTAGTTATATAAAAATAAGCTTTGCATATTTGTGTGTGATCATAGTTTGCGTCTTCTGAACAGTAGTGGGCACAGTTCTGCTAATCCACTAATAATGACACTAGCATCTAGTTTAGCGGATTAGACTTTTTGGTAACTTTGGAAAACTGTTTGTGGATCGATTAGCCACACTAAATAAGGTTTTGCTAATTTTAAGTCATCTGTGTATAAAACTTGTTGATCCCGTATTAAATATAAATTGGCCCCTCTTAACAGGAGCAACAAAATGAAAATAAAACAACATATAACAATATTTAAACAACAAATACCAAAGTTTACTACTTGTAAAATTTGGTATTTTAGTTGTTGTTTGTAGTAGTCAAGGAAGTGCTCTTATTCAGGAATGGTTAAACTGGAAATATTACAGGTTTACACGATTATGACTGGTTTTGTTTGATTCCACCTTCAACTGAAAGAAAATGAAGACTGGCAGTCGTCTTAGCATTTAGCATTAGCATTCTCTAATTTTTGATCTGTTTAGCGTTAACAGAGTTAAGATTTTTGTTTAGCAGATTAGTGAAGCTAACATTTTGGTAAGCTGTGCCCACCACTCCTTCTGAATGTGAAAAGAGGGGTCCGTGGTTGTTATGAAGCCTAAATCTGATCTGCAAACATGTTAGTGCAGGATGTCATGTGACACTCGCACTGGATCTGATGTTGCTGTAGTGGATAGTTTAGAGAAGTTTAGAAGCACAACTTGGGGTGGGTTTTATTGAATAGCTTTGTGAAACATATTATTAAATTGCTTAGAACAGTGATTCCCAACTGTTTTAGACTTGTGCACCCCCTGAGCCATTTTGTCATACCACTAGTAATCCTTTAGTCAAATGTAATGATGATTCACCAAAACTATAATGTACTACAACTGATTATTAAAGAAAAAGTATGTAACCCCCTAGAACATTTAATTCTCAGTCATTTTCTTTTTTCAACTCAAATTAAACATAAAGATAAAAATGTTGCCTTGAAAGTGAATAAGTAATTAAATAAATAAACCAGGATATGGCAGGTAACAGCAGCGTCCAAAATATGTCATTAACTCACCCAACTGAGCAAATTCTGTGAGATTCCACATTTTAAACTGGATTCAATTTTGTGTTAATTATGTGATTCCAACTGCAATTTCTGCATTGTGGAAATCATAGGGCCCTAAAAATCTCAGTCCTATTTTTCCTAATTTTTTTACACACCTGGGAAATTTTTCACATACCCCCTGTAATATGCTCGCATACCCCAAGGGGTACACGTACCCCTGGTTGGGAATCACTGGCTTAGTAGATACTAAGGATGTGCATTCATGCTCATACAGTAATGAAAACAACATATTGATTGTTGTGGTGGTATTTAATAGTTTTTTTGTCTGAAACACCTTGACTCTATCTGGCAACACTGAAAGCAGTGCTCTCTCTTTGTGTTTGTTGACCAACAGGGTGCTTATTTTACTGAATGAGCTGAAAAGCTTAAAGCTTGATTATAAAAGACTTTGTTTTTCTTTTGTGTTGTCTGAATGATAGTGTGTTTTAAACACCACAAAACTACTGCACCAAAGGCAACACTTTATAAGACATTAGTTGCATGTGTTGTTACCCAACCCAATGTAAAACATCCCTTTTCATCCAGCTGTTATTGGCAAAACCAATGGCTAAAGCCAGATTTCCTTGGGCAGTCCTTGGGCCATCATAGGAACCAATTGACAAGTGAGGGATGTGTGCAGGAGCCAATCAGTGCCACCTGCTGTGCAGAGGAGACAGAAAACATTTTTATTTAAGAGTAGCAGATTTACTGGGAGCCCCTGTGTCTGGGTTGTGAGCTGGTAAAATGACCAGGTCCTGACAAGACTTCAATTCACGGGTCACAAAACATGTCAGGGTAATGACAGAAAGGTTGAGAAGCACACTTAGCTTGACAGGTTCCTTTTAATGCTGGCTGCCTCCAAGCTGTGATCCACGTGATGTGGTGCACATACAGATTAACTTTCTGCAGACCCAGTTTGCATGTCAATTTCCTCTCTAATGTCAATCTGTGGCGGTGGAGGCATCAGTGGTTTTGTCACTGTGGTGATACTGAGCACATCATTGACATCTTTTTTAGAATTGCTTTGAGGAATAAAGTGCTTGCAGCATTATCCTTAAAAAAACTAAATCCAGAGAAATGTGTTTAAAATGTCACTTTTTGTCACTGTAGTCTCACTAATCAGTGATTATCCAGTGTGGTTTGATAGCAAACGATTTCTTGCTCAATTGTGACTCTTCAGGAGGTGACTTCATCACTGGTGCTTGAAAGACACGGTGCCCCTGAGTAACTAATGATTACTTCTGAATGAATCCCTAAAGTCTTGCTGCTAATGCAAAACAATAAGTAGTCAGAATAGAGAGACTGCACTTTGCTTCAAGATCTTCGTTTCTTTTTTTTTTCTTTCTTTTTTTTTTGTGCCCAGCATCATTTTTTGCTTCACTGATCTATCACTAAACAACAGCTGCTGAGCAGAAGCCAAAGAGACGCACTGCAGGGAGGAAGCGGCAAAGTGGGAGAGGGGGAGACATGGAGATAGCAACAGAGAGGAAGAATAGAAGAGAAAAGGCATCTAAAATTGGAGACAGAGGAGTTTTAAGAGGCGAGGTCACCGGTGATAGCCTGAAGCTCTTAGGCAGCGGTGGCCCACTGAGAAGAGGAGTGAGAAGAGGGATCCTGGCAGGTCTGCCTCTCTCATGACGGATAACAAGTCACCTGAAATGGCTTCCTGGGTGGCAGCCATTAGACAGACAATTTGCAATCATCCCCGGCCCAATTTCTCTCACCTTCTCCCCATCTCGTTCTCTCTCACTTTTTCTCATATTACTCAGCTCCTTGCTCCTGTGCCCCATAGACCTTGGCAGCTTGAGTGACAGGGACTTAACTAGTCCAGTCACACAAATGTGGGAGAGGAAATAAGGGAAAAGAGAGGAGAGAATTTCATTCATCTCGCAAATACCAAATCACCTCTTCTGTCGGGCCTATTTACATATTCCCTCCACATTCTCTGCTGGCCAGGTGCACGGTCCTGTTCCCAGTTCATCCCATCTGGCATTCACAGGTTCTGTGTGACACCACAGAGGCAGAAAGCAGAGGTATAACTACAGTAGCACATGTGACAACAAAGGCCTGAGTGTTGTATTACCATGAAAATAAGATCCTAATGTCACATGAGGATACTGCATTTTGGACATTTGCAATTCCACTATTGTACCAATACATATATACATAGCTAAATAAAACATCATAGAGAATTGTTTGGGGAGGAGGGGGGTACTGTTGAACTCCTCAATCACTGCCTTGACACTCTGCTTTTCTGGCTTCCACAGCTAATTTATATTGATGATGAATAGTTTGTTCTTTCCTTGGAAACTTTGCCTTTCTCTCCTTTTTAAGTTTTCCTTACATTAGATTTAACATGTTCAATAGTAAAATAAATTACATATTTTTTCTGTAGTCAGTATTTGACAACGATTAATCAGTACCTGAAAAATAATACTGTTTTACAAATAAAACATAATGTAATTGGATACAATTTTCAGATAACACAGCTATCACTGCAGTTACAGACATAAATTCTTTATTTATTACATTTACCAGATCATTACAACTTGGCATACAACGTTTTTTTTTTTTGGCAACATAGAAAACCATAGCCAGATGTAGAACAAATCAGTGGATTATGGAAAAACAATGATTATCAATATATTATCTGTATTAAACAAAAAAATATATGGAAAAACAAACAAATCTAAGAATATGTTTCAAACTTGCTTTATACTTGTGTATCTTTAGCTCCCTACTTTCAGCACCCATTTCATACTTTTCCAGTCTTTACTTTTTTTTTTTCATCAAACATCTAAAAGAAAAAGGAGATTAGTTCTCTGAGTTTACCCCTAAGACAGGCTTTCTGGGTCTTTTGATGTTTCTTGAAGCTATTCATCTTTCCTAAGAGAGGCCACAGTCAAGGTTAGAAAAAACAAAACAAAACCATAACAACACTGCATGTATAAAGCTAAA
>JARVGW010000322.1:20324095-20345605 GCA_031762495.1 Anablepsoides rubrolineatus
CTGCCTCCCATTCTACTTTTAGAAACTCTAGGAACCACAAGTAAACCTGCAGTCTCAGAGCGAAGTGCTCTGTTAGGGTGATCCTTGTAGGTGTACTCTGCACCTACTCACTTGCTCAGTGGGCCAAATTTTGGCAGATGCCTGTACTCGTGCCCTCGCCCTGTGGATGTAACATAAATGCTCTCATTGACTATAAAGGGTTTGTTTTTAATGCAGAGTTTTTGGCAGAGCAGACACAGTGTAAATCTGGGGTTAGTATGAACTGCTATAAAACTTTTGCAGCTTTTATTAAATGTTGTAGTTATCTTCTCTGACAATCAGAACTCATCTGTCTTGCTTAGAACTCATGTTGATCAGTGAGATATCTACTGCCTGTAAGATATCATATGTTTAAAACCTCTTCATTAAACAAAAATAAATTATTGTATTATTGTAAATTTGAAACTTCATAATTACCCTATTTCCTGCAAAACAAACAAGATATTTGGCTTGAAGAAGTCTAAGAAAAGCTGTGTGTTTTTCACTTTAGAGTTCAAGTTAACTGCCATTTTCTATTATATTCTCTCTTTTGTAAGCTTTGGTTTATAAAGAGAGTATTGAATAACTCGTGTTATTGTTTCAAGGGCCACCTGTTCAGTCTTGAACAGCCTCTCAATACTCTTTAACACCACATCCTGTTCCAACTGGAAATAAAAGAATCATCACCCCATCACTGATATCATTACATGTAGACAATGTCTGAAAAGTAAATCAATTTTGCCTCTTGTAGAGAATGAAGGAAATTTATTTCCCATTAAGAATGGGGCCTTTATTGTGGTGGGTAGGTGGCAAGGTACATTTATTGTTTTTCTTTCACAGAAGAAAAAAAAAGAGAAAATTAGAAAGAGAGGATGATGTAATGATTTGTTCATTAAGAAAAAAAAATGTATTCATATGAATTATGAGGTTAATTACCTCATAATTCACTTGTCTGGGACTTCCTTTAGACCATAAATGAGCCAGTAATGAGAATAAAGAGAAACATAATATTCACAGCGTCACGGGGCAGTTGTGGATGAAAACACAGAAATAATTATCCCTGATTTGAAGTATGGCAAATCTAAAAGTTTGTGACAAATATTGGATCGGTGGAAATGATCATACAATTCATGACTGTTATAAAGAGATGCAGCCCAGCCCCCACTATATATAAAAACAGAATCTATTGATTTATCTGTAGTGATTTTCTCTGGGGTTATTTTTTTGTGCTGGATACAACAATAACCACAGTTATTACTGCATTTTATAAAATCCTCACACCAAAAAAATGCTGCATCACATTTAACCAGCAGTGCTGTTTCTGTTTACTTTGACATTTAATATGTTTAAAGGCCTAAATCACTGTTTTCCTTTTAAAAACAGTTTCAGTTTTGCTACAGTTTTAGACACTAACTAACTGATTAAAGTTAAATGTTATAATGTTTTAGGTTAAATTAGGTATTAGAAGTGAAATGTAGTTAATCGGGTAGAGTTAAAAAGGACAAGGGCAAAACTGAGTGCCAACCTCCTGAGACAACACAATAATAAAAAATAATACAGAATAAAAGTTATGTTTGTCATGCAGTCAAGCACAAACACAACCAACATTTGTTTCTCTTTGTTTAGGCCCTAATTGGAATATGTCACTTTTTTATTTTATTTATTTTTTACAATATTTCCTTTCTAATTCTGTTCGAGCTTGTACTTAATGATTTTAATATTCACTTTCAAGACAGAAATAAAAAAAAGACAAGTTAAAAGTTTTTAATATAAAAACGGAGACATCCAAGAATGCAATTAAAAGTTGTTAAGGAGTGATGACATTTATGTATAGTTTTAGCAAAGTCTCTCTTTTTTAGTAGCTTGTCCTGTGTGGAAGAGAAAAATCAGGATAACTATTGTCTAAGGCCTGCGTCACACGGAAAGATAATCATGCCTTTGGGTGCGGGGGTCATAATAAGTGATTCTTTAGAGACAAATCAGTGCTTTAGATCACATTCATACGCTGATGGGACACACTTCAGAGACATGACTTCCTCAGGGACACTTGAACATGCATCAGACTGCACACTGGTGGAATCGAACCTTCAACTCTCTCATTGGAGGAGGACTGCTTTAACCAGGAAGTTCTTATTTTCATCAATAGTAAGTGTTGGAGTTTTTCAGCAATACCTGAGACACAAATCCTTTGAGTTCTGTGTTACTGGATAAAAAATGTACATAGATTTTTTTTAATTGGTACGTTCCTAACTTCAGTAGTTACAACACTGCAGATGAATTTGTCTGACATGTTTACATCTGTTAATCACTTATGCAATTCACAATTTAGACGTATTGCACTAATATTCACATTCTCTACTTGGTTTTGGATCACATATAATTGTTGAGGGCAAAGGTGTGGGTGAGCAAGAGTGGAAAAAGTAATCAGAATCAGCAAAACTTTGGTAATCCCTGCTGAAAAGATGCCAAAACTATTGTGAGACTCGACTTCAGCAGAGGAAACAGAGAATTAGAAAAAAAAAAACTGTATGAACACATAAGAGATGAACCTCCTGTAGAAGGTGTTTAGATGGCTTTTGGCTGCCCTGTGTGAAGGTTAAGTCCTTTGGCGCTGATGTCTCTCGGGGTTTTGACAGACTACAGCAGAGTGAGTGTGCTCCTCGTGTTTGTTATTCTGCACCATTTCCATCAGCTCTCTGCTAACACAAAAGTGTAGCTTGGTGCAGATGCTTTTCTGTGTTTTCTTCTAATTAAATACCTAATTTCTGTAGAAAAGCTTGTCGTTCATACAGCCGTGTTGATCAAAACAACTCAGTACATTGCAGCAAAAGTAAATTCATGCCAACCAAGATAAATAATTTAAAAAAATGGAGTATAATCACAATCAGTCAGAAAGTTAATGAAGCTTAAACAACTTAAAATCAAATGTATAAAACTACTAAAAATCTAAAACAAAGTTAGACTCATCCTCACCCTGTCCTTGCTCTCATAAAGACTGTTTCTAAAGTGGGGTATTTTTGCAGGTCTTTGTGTTTTGTTTCATGTGGCTAGGATTTTTCTTACTTCTAAAGGAGGAGTACTGAGGAAAATAATCAATGGTGACACAACAACAGCGAGGTGGGAATAGAGAGTGGTGAGGTCTGTGGGATGAAGAGAACGACTACCTGAGAATTTAGCCTGAGTCGAAACAACCATCTCCCCAATATCCCAGAAGGAGAAAAATCTTCTCAGCGGGATATCAATCCCATTTCTTCACGTTTTCCTTCCTTGCACCGGTCAATTACGTCTTTATTACATGAAAATGCAGATTCTCCTGCAGAATGTAGGCGCAGAAAAAGACGGATGATGGAGGAAGGCTGCAGAGTCTCATTTCTTTCGTATGTGCTCCTACAGTGGGCAATGTTGCAAATGAGGGGTTCACGGTCATAAACAAAGGCAGGATTTCACTAATCTAATGTTGACTTGCTCTGAAACCCCTGCCATAACCTCAAACAACATTAGTGTGGATTCAGCTTGACACTTTGAAGCATCAGCACTTTTTTTTCTGGGTGGGAAAAGGTGTTGGTTTGGCACAATGCACCACAGGAATGATACTGCGATTCAAAAACTAAAGGTTGATGCAGTTTTGTTTTTTTTTTTTTGTTTTTTTGCCAGAATTAGCATATGTTTTTTTGCAAAATGTTAAGTTATTTTGTCCTCAAATATACTTTTCAAAGTTGTGAACTTTGGGTAAATTGCCATATTTGGCTTTTATTTATTTATTTTGTTTGTTTTTTACCTGTCAGTACATCCAATGGTTTTGCAGTCCTGGAAAAATCCTGGAAAACCTGAAGACTCTAACGATTATGTTGCAGCTGTGAGAAAAACAAACAGCAGAAAGGTCATGACTATACGCTCGTAATGGTTTTTCAGCTGTGGAGAGTGTTTAATGTCAAGCTTGTCTGTTGGTGGATTTAATTAGTCTTGAAGGAATAACAGCATATAAACATGTTACTGTTTACAAAATGAGGCAACAATGTCTTAAACATTGAGATCAGCTTGTCGAAAACAGATGTGATTTATGGAAATGACTCCATGTGTACACGAGTGCTCAAAAAAGCTTGATAATTGCTATTAGCTTTTCTTTTTTTATATGGACATTTCTTCTTTGTTTAGGGTCGAGAGGACAACGTTTTTCCCCTTCCTGCACTTGTCAGGAAATGGGTTGCACACAGATAAAAAAAAAATAATATAACAAAAAAAAAAACCTTTCAGATACTCACAGGCGGTCGAGCTTCCATCTCATTTAACACACGTGTCTTTTACACCACACTCAAAGGCCTGAGTCGACTCTCCCCTCAGCGCTGCCAAGACACTGGAAATATCTCATGCACAAACGTTTTACCAAATGAAATAGTAATTACATTATCTCACTGGTTCCTCATCAGCAGATGTAATTAGCCAAATTGTTTTTTTTTCTCTTTCTTCTCTTTTTTTCATTTTATGATTTTACATGGGTCAGTGTGAGACTCTTTAACAGTTTAAAAGCCTCCCACAAGCTCTAGTTTAGAGAGTTCAACAGGTGAAGCCTCAGAACTAGATGAGCTAACAAGCAGTAATGTCGCATTTGGAGCATCAACAATTAGCATTGAGGTAGTATTTTTCTGGGATGTGACTGTGTATCACACTTTCTGACATATGGAAACAAAACTGAGAAGAATAGGAAATTAGTTCCCCATGCCTGTGAAAATCATGTGACAATTTTTAAAGACATTATAATAATTATTATTATTATTATTGTTATTATGAATGACACATTTGTGTGAACTTGTTAAATTTGGGCAAAAAATGCTTGGTATTCATGTACATATAAGAAATAAAATAAAAATCTCTACAAGTACACTACTTCAATCTTTTTATTGGATGCATCCCTCCAAAAATGTGTCAGGGATGCATTTGTATTGAAAAGGACCTCCCAATCTGTAGACAATTTGGAGCTATAGAGGCAAAATTTTAGGTTGCTCCTCTTGTGCAATTTTCAAAATTGTACTTTTACATTCACATACCATATTAAAGTGTTCTGTATTATTATTTTTTAATCTTTAGAAACCAGTTTGTCCAATTAAAATAGGTAACAGTAATACAAGAATACTAGACATCTACCTCATCTGTTCATGTTAACAAAGAGCTGTTAAACAAACAGGGGTTTACTCACCAGGAAAATTTTATAAAAAGATCTACTCAAAACTTTCATTTGAAGAGCATTTTACCCAAAAGCCAATAAATAAACTAACTATACTCTGATAATATATATATAGATATATATAGTTTTTTTGTTTGTTTTCTGTTTTTTTTTTACCATCCCCTATTTGAATATTTAAATGGACGGCACCCTTAGCATTTTCTTTATACTGCCTATATGCCATATGCTATATTTTTCCACAATTAATTTATAGTATTTTAACTAAAAATTTAACTGCTTTGAAATGTGTATTAGATTGAAAGTTGTATGAAAGTCCAATCCCTTCCTTCAAGAAAAACAACAGTGTGTCAGTTGTACTGATTGTTGTATGTAACAAGATGATGCAGGTGAATGATGCCACCGTTTGTGCTGATGTGACATTAACAAGTAGCAAGATTGTAGGTGTTGAGATTAATAAATGTGAAAATCCTAGTCGGGGTACAACTGAAGAAGCTTTCTTGTGAAACTGCAATAATGTGTCTTTTTTGCCAAAAAAAACCATAATTGTATGTTTTGGTATATCTTCAAAGCGTCCAACATTGTACATGACTTGTTTGTTTTTAAAATATCTAAAGAGTTAATTAATTGTTTTACTGTTGTACAGGTCTGCACAAAGACAACTGGAAAAACATTTTTTTTAGGTAGAATCCAACATTTATATGAACAACTATTGGCTTATGATGCAAACTCCAACTTTATGAAAGGTTGTCTTTTAAGCCTGTAGATGTATATTTATGAGGGGGAAAAAACTCAAGACACAAACTCTACTTTCTGTGTTTGATGCTTTGGTGCTCCCTCCACTCCCCACAAGGGTCATTAGAGTCTTCACCGGCCCAGTCCACATTAAAGATATTTTGGTCAAACCTATTCGATTTAAGTTGCATTTTATTCACTGGAATTTTTAAAACTGGAGGCTCTCTCCTCAGTTTAGTGTTAGTTTTTTTTTTTTTGCTTTCACAAAAATGGCCTATTTTACTCCTCTTTCAAACCATCTATCTTCTATGTCTAAAATATGTACATTGCTTTCCTCAGAAGTGTTCCTGAAGCCTAAGGTGTAAGTGGACTTCTGAGTTTTAACCTGAGGAGCTGGCTCTCCCTCGTTGTGCTTTGCTTTTTTTCCCATATAAAGGTCAGAACACATCCTCCTGCACTAGACTGCATACGCAACAACACTCAGCTTGTGTTTGGCTGTTTTGTCCTTTGGATGAACCAGTTTTTGTCTGAGGGTGTTGTTGGGTTTGAAGTTCACACAGGGATGTTGTGTTTGGAGAATATTTTAAGTCGTTTTTTGTGCCTCATATAGCCTTGTTTTTAATGCTGTGGAGATTTTTTTTTTCTTTGTTGTTTGTTTGTTTGATATTTCCCAGATTTCTTTGTTGGTTTAACAAAAGCCCAATCTGGGTATCTGCAGGTTTATGTACTTTATGATACTGATTAAACCTTGTTTTGTTTGTTTGTCTGATTTCAGCAAACAGAGTTATTTGCTGATGTTGTTAATGCTATATATAATATTTCTTTAGGACTTCTTTTAGAAAAAATACCTAAACAATGAAATGTACTGTGTGTAGGCATGTGTACAACCTGTGTGTGTCTTTGTGACATTTTCTTTCTTCAGTGTGGCTCCTGCCTTTAATCAGCTGTTTCACTCCCAGTCTCATTGCATCAGTGTGGAGGTGATTCACAGCTCTACTCCGACTCAGTTTTGTTTCTTCCACCCAGATGCCTCTTGTGCTACAGATGTTTACTGAGCACATGCGTCAGTGGCCCCCCGTGGTGATCGTGCTGGTGTACAAGAATAGATGGACAAAAAGAAATGCCTGCTTCCTCCATCGTGCACAAGGTTAATCTCATCTTGAGCTGCAGCTTGGGTGTCACCCTAATGAAGCCCCAACAGACAAACCTTTAATAACAAGAGTTAAGAGTAAATTAACCTTGAAGACTTTGTACGGTATCTCTTTTTTTTATATATAAACTATGAGAGGGCTCTGCTTCTTTTGATCAAGGACAGGACCTCATTTAGCTTTGGGAGGGCAGAACCAAAACATTTGCCTCAGTGTTTAAAAATTGTTCTCTGACATCTATGTTCCACATGAAAAATGTCAGCCTCTGTTTTCCTCTTTAAATTTGTCTGAGGCTATTTTTATATAGTTTTTTTTGTACTTCTACAAACTTATTCCCCTTTCCTTTCAAATGTGTTTTTTTTTTTTTCGTTTTCCACCCATCTCGCTGCTGATCAATGCACTTAATGATGGTAATCAATCAGGAAAATGAAAGATTTACTCTCCAATATTAATTTTGCTCAGCATCGATTGGGGCGAGAAGAGTATTACTGCCATTAATGTCTTTTGAGGTGCTGTATTGAGTTGCTTGCTTCTAAAAACAAGCCGTTCATCTTTCATTTCAACAGTTTTATCACACCTTTAAAGATAATTAGAAACAGATAACCGTCACTTGAGGTGATATTTACAAAACTCTTTGATAATCTCGCCAGGTTTTTTTTTTCTGTTCTTGTTTGATAATTGTGTTAAACTTAAGTTATCAATTTCTTTGTGTAAACGCTCTGCTACGCTGACTTTCTCAGTGAGATGGTTTTATTTTTAGCTTTTGTTGTACTGTTTACTCCATCTCTTAGAAGGAAGGAGTTTTGTTTGTGGTGATGCATTTAAATGGATCAATCAGGTTAGAGCTTGTGCAGTTTACTCGTTCTGCTCGGTTTAGGCTTCGCGGTGATACCTTCTTTTGCTCTGCATGCAGTTACGCAGCGGAGCCCAGTCTTTTTTGTGCTGACTTGGGGTAAGTGATGACAGCTGGCGCTAATGACATGCCAGTCAGTGAGCCACCAGGGGCAGACGACATGCCACGCAGACGAAAGGATTTATGACACGAGCCGACTCTGCCTGCAATACGATGCCATGTGTCGTGTGCGCTATCAAAGCTGATAAGGAACTTGAAAGCTCGCCGTTGCTTCTGTGTGTACGTGCACATATCTTTTTTAGACTGTCCCGTGAAGTGATTCTCAGTCAGTGTTGCAACTGTTAGAGGAGGAGCATTGTATTGTTGGCGTACGTTTTTTTTTTCAGTGTTCAAATTAGGCCATATTTATTTAGAAAGTGGGGGAGCATTCATTTCACCCTCTGCGATTCTTGTAAGAGTCTAAGACCAGCTTATGCCAAGAAATGACAATGCTGCTCTGATAAAACTTTAAAAATAGCATTAAGCAGGATTTGACGCAGTGTTGTGGGATCTCTAGTGTGCCGTGAATGACTCTCAGCTACAACACCACATTTTCAAACTCACATATAATAAAATTGGTGGATCTTATTGAAAATCAAACTTTGTATAAGGCAATAAATTACCTGCTACAGGGAGCATACAAAAAATGTTTTCTGATGCCAGAGGGTGAGTTTAAAATATTTAAACTACGAACAAAAATGAAACATTTTGTGTCTTTATTTGTGGGGTTGAAACATGGAATATACTTGTGGTTCAGTCAAGAATGTCCTAAAACCACCGAATGTCCAAAAAAGCTAGAAATGATTGAAATATTTGCATGAAAGAAATCCGGTTATGATTAATTATAGATAATACAATGTGAGTTTAATATTTATTACATGGTAAAGTCAGTATATGTGGGTAAATTTAATTATAATTGTTTGCATGTAGGTTAGTGTATAAGTGGAATATTTTGAAAATGTATTCTTTGATTGTTTGTTTTTTAATTCAGACAAATACAGATTTTGTAAAATTATTATTTTTTAAATAGACAGGAGAAGGACAGCATACATTTGCACTGCTTCCCACTTTCTTTAAGACATTAGATTACTACTATGGAAATTTTGTTCTGTATGTGTTTTATTGCCTGGAATATTATTTTAAAATGTACTATATATGTAATTAATAAAATTACTTACAAATAAACACATGTATGCACACTCATACAGGCAAAAACACTTTCGCCTGCATTATACCTTTCAGTGGCGTGTGAGAGATTTGCCAAAAAACGACCTTTTTCAGGTGCACATGCTCCCAGTTATCAGCACTTGCCTCAACGTTAACTTGAAGTACCTTCTTGCCGTCACTCACCTGCAGCTAAATACTTTTAAGCCAGGTTGCAGCAGCGTCTTTTTTCTTTTTCTCTCTTTGCCTTTTCTTTTGTCAGTGTATACATGCTCCTCAGCCAAAGTGAGAAAAGTGGAGCAGGTTTTGTTGATGACTTAAGGGATGGAAAGCACTCTGAAGCTTCTAATGCACCTCGTATTTAAATAATCCCTGGGTCTTCTCCATCCTTTCGGTGCCTTTTGTTGAAAAGTTATCGTAATGCAGCCTGTACTGTTGGCTCGGGGATGTATAAACAGAGCAAGAGAAAGAGATGGATGTTGAATCCTGCTGCCATACCTTTCCTTCAGCTTCCAGTTCCCAGAGCGTGAAAGAACATCTGAATACACATTCGAAATCTTATCTCCCTCTTGCTGTACTGACGAATTCTGCCTTTTTCCAGGCACTCCAGAAAGCAAAGAGGGAAAAAGAGAGCCCAGGAATAATCAGCCATGCTTATCTTCCCGCAGTAGAGTGGAGCTATAATGAAACTCACTCATCCATAGTGGAGAGCTTAATAATTCATTGTGGTAGCTTTGCAGGTGAACCCTATCACATTACAATTTAAAAGCTCTAAAGCTAGTATTGCTGAAAGGAAGAGCAGCAAAGCTGAATGTTAGGCTGAATCCCACCTCCCCTCCCTCCTCAAAGTACACAGACACCGCATCCATTCATTCACACACTCCCACACACATATTTATACACTCCTAATGAGCTCCAGTTTTCTCTGAACAAAGCTTTGTTGCACTTTGCAGGCCTCTTCACGTGACAACCTGTGCCGTATAAGAGACATCCAGGAGGAACTTTAAAGTGGTAAACACAAACAACTGTTTTTTTTTATTTATTTTTATTTTTTTTCCTAAAGTGGTTGCTGTTTTCTTCGTAATTTGACAAGAAGACTACAGGATAAAACAAAATATCTTGGTTTTATTTTCTCTCAAGGGCAAAGACATACCGTGTGGTCTTACTGTATTTTTTTGTTTTTTATATTAATTTTTTATTTTGTTTAATGCCACCCGACACACACATTGTCTAACCTCCTGGCTTGGCGGGGTGCCACGAAAACTCTTGTAAGTGGAGAGAAAATTAGTATTTTTCTGAGTCCTCGCCCTTGTTTTCATGTGGACCTTTGCTCTGATTAAGGATCGAGAACAGTCTGTGGGCATCTTTTTTTTTTAAATTCCTTCCTAAAACTTATTTTCTCGCAGAGAACCTTCAGAGATTCGACAGAGATGGGGTCAGCTTTGTCAGTGACCTCTGGCACCGGCTGTCTGTGGAGCGCATCCCAGATGGGTTGGACCGTGGCCCACGCTTCTTCCAGCTCCCTCTTTTCTCTTTCTGCCTCTCTCTTCCTTTTTATCTGTTGCTCTGCTCCACCCACCCCCACCCCTCTGTATAGGACACACCAAATAGCTTGGGTCACTTGGCACAAGGACTGCATGCAGGAGTGACCTTGCGTGGCTCCCTAATGGAGAACTTGGCGTGGCTCCACGCTTTCTCAGCCAGCAGACATGCACCCCGCCCTGTCCCCTCACCACCACCATCACCTCTTCTCCTCTATAGATCTGGGCTACAATCCCCTCTAACCTCCCCTCCCCTGACATATCCACCCAGGAGCTAGGACACGTCAAATCACTGACATTAATTGTCACTGGCAACAGCAGCTTGTAAAAGCTCCCTGCCCCGCTCCAGTGCGGGGATGTAAGTCGAGCCACCCAGGAATTCACTCAGCTACAAGAAAATCAACTAGTAAAATGAAAGAATATGTATTTGTGTGTTTGTGTGTGGGCGTGTTAACATGACAAAATGTTTGCCTGTGCGAGGAGTGTCAAAACATGTTGGGATCTCATTAGTCCGCTGTAACCCTCGGGGAATACACATTATGGGATTAACCGATAAACCCCTATCTGAGACTGATATCTCTTAGTAAAACAGTTGAGTTATTTAAGATTCTGAGCTGCTAAAACACAATCCCGCAAACAAACATTTTGTTGTGAGAGAGAAAGAGTCAGTTTTTTAAGGGTGATGAAATGACAAAAACATGATCAATACTTGTAAAGACTCATCCAATTAATTTGGGAATGCGTATGAGATTTCAGTTCAACTAGCATTTTTATTGTTGTAAAATTAAAGAGAACTAGGATGGGCACAAGTTTAGTCATCTCCACGTGGCTACCACAGGAGATTGAAGGAATTCTCAAAGATGCATGAATGAGTCACAGCAACACTCTGGGTATGTTTTTGATGAGAGAATGATATTATAACATGGTATAAAACTCAAAAAAGTTGATTTTGCATTAGAAAATGAAAAGAAATGATGACACATTAATTTTTTTAGACTAATGTTCTTATTACTGCTGATCAGAAGCCCAATCATTGCAATTACTGTACAATGTACAGAAACATATTGTGTGACAAAATATAAATATAGTTATTTTGTTTTTTCAAGTTTTATAGTCAGACATTAGCAGGTTTAAAATGTGTTTTTTTCCCTTTGCTACTGTAGTTTTTTCCTGACTATCATGTTATTTTAAAACAAAGCAATTTAAGTCAGAATAAATAAGTCAGAACTGTATGATCCAATAAAGGACATGAACTGTAAATAAAAAAGTGTTTTAAAACAATTCACAGATTTTCTTCTGAGTTTTGTACCAAATTTATTTAAATGAAATTTAGGGTTCTTCAACTAAACAGTTGGTTTTTAATATAAATACTAAAATATTAAAATCTTCACCATGTTGAATAAAAGAAAAAAAAGGCTTTGCTTTGATCATTTCAGATCACTGTTAAGGTGGTCTGGCTTTAAAGTCTATATACAACTAAGACGTAACAAAGCACAGACTGAGGATTTAAAGTTTGCAGGGTGACCTTGATTGTACCCTGAGCTAAACTGGAATAATACTGCCTACCTGCAGCCTCGGTACAGTGCTACCAGGTGAGGTTTAGTTCTTTTTACAGCCTTCATACATGTAGTTTTTAGAAAATAATGTGTTCTTTTCAATCAAGACCGGGAACAATCAAAAGGACCAAGTCTTAAGATCTCAAACCTCAAAGCTGCACTCCAGCTTGCACAGAACTTCAAGGATTGTGATATAGCCACAGGACATAGCCAGCTGAGCCATAAAAGTAAAATCTTCAAAAATCAATTCTGAAACTCAGAGGTAACAGCAGCGGAGATCTTTTCTCCTTCAAGTGCTGCTGAAGCATTTTAGAGGAGTTGTAAAGCTGGAAGAACTACTTTTCACAAACTGCAGAGAGGAACAGAGAAAGTCACAGGGATTCAAATATATATATATAAATATATATTTATAAAGGACTTTCACCAGGTGTCCCGGGGATGAAAAGACCTCAGTGTGGATACATTTCTACTGTCGGCATGTGGTTTGCTTGGATGTGCAATTGGCCAGCCAGGTAGAGAAGAGACAACTTTAGTCCGCTGTCACCGAGGACTGGTTGCAAAACCACTGGAGTGAGAAAAGAAGGAAAAGGTAAATGAGCCAAAGATTTTGCACTTTACTTTTGATCTAACACCACTTTCTGTGTGCTTTTAATGTTTCCCTGCAGAGAAATAAATACTTGCTGGGTCTTTCATTGAAGAATTTTTGACATATTTAATTCATCTTTACTTATTATTTTTGTACAAAGATTGTGTAGAATAGATGTGAATATTTCCTATGAAACAACTGTCTATTGTCATGATACTTTGCAGGCAAATCTGGCTGAATTTGTTGTATGGTGTGTCATATAACATACATACATACATACATACATACATACATACATACATACATACATACATACATACAGAATTTAGAATGAAATGCCTTAATAAATACATTATATAAAATATGTAAATGGTAAAAATGCAATGATTTCTACATTAACAGCAAAGGTCAAAATTAGGGCCATAGATTTCATGTATTAAAACATATTAAAAATGATTTGATTATTACATGGTGTTTAATTAAGATTAATACAACAAAACATGTGATTTTACACCCTGTGTATTTTTTTCTTACTTAAAAAATGCAGCATTGTGGTCTACATTCCTGTTCTTTGTCTGTGTAGAATTTAGTTTTGCTGAAAAACACAAAAATGTTCCTGGACAATCTGTGGGCTTAAAGCAGCATATGTTGCTGTAAAAACCTCTGGTGATGTTTCTGCATTAATGCTGACATCACAGAAGTTAAAAAGGTTTCATCAAGAACACTGAAACAAACCTCAACCATCAGAGACTGAATATTAGACTTGGTCAGCCTGGTTGCTCTTAGCTTTAGTCTGAAGCACACAATATCTATTTCTCTCTAGAAAAAAAGACAGCAATTTGTCTGAATCTACCTGAACCATTTGATTTGAACAGAATGCATCATCACCTCTGGATAAAGGTAACATACATATACCTACATTTCCCCCAGGGATGTTTTAAGAGGTGTGTGAAGATCAGTCGGTATTGTTGTGTTTAACATTGTTATTCAAATGATAGTCTGGATATAAGTTTCTCAATGCAGAATTTGACCTGAATATTTCAGATCAAAGTTTTATTTTTGTTCTTTATGGACTTAACCTTCTCTAATTTTATTAAATAATTTATTGGTACTAAAAAATAAAATAAAGAAATAAAAAAAATAAATCCTCTTTAGATTTTCTTAACTTTGTTTCTAGCCCTAAAATACCGCAATCTTAACTGTAATATGACAGTTTTGCAGATTGGCAATACAAGAGTTAATTTACAATCTGATATAAATTTTTTAAGATTGATGTCTTGAAGGAATGCACATGATCTGCCACTTTGGATGGCAAAGTGTGATGGCCGCCTGCCTGGTTCTGCTGGAGGTTTCTTCCTGTTAACAGGGAGTTTTTCCTCTCCGCTGTTTGCTCAGGATGGGAGACTGTGATGAAGTGATTCAACACAATCTGCTGGCTTCTTCTTTAGATTGTTCTTTTTTTACTTCATACAGTGACCTGAGACAACATGTTGTGACTTGGCGCTATATAAATAAACGAATAAATGAATTGAATTCAAAGTTTTATCTGATCTGACAGCACTCTATTTATTAAGATGACTCTCAGACCTTTAGCCCAACAATCTGTAAAGAAATGGCTGCTTCATAGCCATTTTTATGTTTGCTTAGTTTGTTTAGGTCACATTGAATAACGTTGAATTGGAAAGTTATTCAGGTGTAGCTATATCCAATTAATACTTTTTGAAAGTGTCATTAAAATCTATATAGATATGTTGCTAACAGGCCAACAACTTACACACTAGTAATTAACTAAAAGCTCACTATTTTTGTTTGCAGGTGATAAATGTTAATAGCAGAAAATACAAAATATCTTGGGTTGATACTGTCAGCAAAAATTAAAAATCAGTTTAAGAGTCACTGCATTTGTTTTTAATTTTTTTGTTTTCCTTACCTTCTCATGCTTTTTAGAAACTACTTTTCCAGTGAAACCCTGAGATGTGATAAACACGATCAATGTGACTCCGTGTGTGTGTTAGTCTTTGTACACACACAGCAGATTACACACACCTGAAGATGTACGGGGGATTACAAAGGTTGTCATAGTGATCAGTCACTTAACGTGGCAGGTTATTTTCTTTTTTAATATGTGCATAATAGGCAACATCACCAACCTTGATTGTAATTATGTCTGAAAAACATTTTTTAAATAAAAATCTGCATTTTTTAAATCTTTTAAAACAGACCTAGAATGCTGGGTGTGGCAAAAATGTTGGACAAGAAGTTGTTTGAGTTTCAGCTGCAGGCTAAACACAAAGTATTGTCATACAGGAACTTCACTACGTTTGTGCATTGTTCAGTTAATTTTATAATTAGGGACACTTTAAATTTTTCCAAGCAATACCATTTATTGTATCAACTCCAAAAAGGCTGTGATGAAACATTGTTGGGGTATTAACAATTGTTTTGTTTGTTTTCAGACCACACTCAGTGACACATGTTTAAATTGTTCTTCTGTCTGATTAATGTGTGGCCACGGTATAATAACTCATGGCCATAAGATATGCTGTTTTTGTTTTTAACTGTTCAAAGGTACCCCTGCTTATTATAATATACATTTTTGGTGTATCTTTATTCCAGAGTGTCCAATACCTTTAAGTTAATTTCAATTAATTCAAACTTGTCCATGTTAACAATCAACAGTCTCTAAATAAAAATGCCTGCAATAACTATTTTGTGGCCATGCATTATTTTTTGTATTCAATTTCACTGGACAGGCTCTGCTGTTTTTTTTTTTTTCCTTTTCTGTTTTTTTTTTTTTTTTAAAGAAAGAACTGACCCACTATCTACAACATGTGAGTAAATACAAATGAAGGCCTCCCACTGTTGGTGGCAAACTGAACCCTGGGCATGTTGATGTTGATAATATATTTCCTCACACAGGTCTCAAACACAAGCAGACATGATTATGACATGACTGAGCTTTAGTTCAGCTTTATGGAGCAGATTGGTATTTTCTATTAGCCCTTCTCCTGCCAGTAAACCCCCACCCATTCACCCACACCCTTACTTAATATCATGCAGTTCAAGCTGTAGGAAAATGTGTTGTGGAAAACTCATTGTCCAAGATCAGCACCATGCGCCAGACAGGCAAATGACTGGTGCTGCTGCTAGTCGTGCAGGATTTAGCACGTAATAAGATCCTAAAAGTAAGTTGAGACCAAATCACTGCTGTGATTCTGTTCATTCAGAACATGCCTTGGCACAGTTACCAGGAAATAAAACAGTTTGTTTTGGCTTTGTATGAAAGCTGCCAATCAAAATGTATTCATGCAGACTCTGGTGAGATTTATACTGAGAAAAAAATAAAATAAAAGACAGCTATTTGTATCTTTTCTAAATCTTTCAACAAATCAGTTATTTTTGAACTGTGGGGTAAAGTATCCTAACTTTAAAACCACTGAATAGCAACCTGATAAAATCGATCAGATCACAATATTGTTATTGCATGTTTTTATTGATGACACAGTAATCTCATTATTTGCCAACAGATTGAATACATAATGTACAAACATGAATACATTTTGCCTTTGTAAAATGTGTAAATGTCCCTGCAAACGTGTTTTTAATTAGAACATGTGGCTATTTGCAGTCTAAAAATGTAAACTCCTATTTTAAAACTCCTTTTTGTATGTCCTTTTGTTGACGTTTTTTTCATTAAAGCCTGAACCAAAAATATACCTACTCTGCTGTCTGTCTGGAATGATTTCCCTCTTTTATGATGGGTCCTAATGATGCCTTGATGATGCAGCAGCACAGTTGCTACAGCAGAGCTTCAAAAAGGTACTTGTCATTCGGCTCGCCTTCATGTTTGGTCCTCACGAGCTGTTTTGTGAAAGGGAGCCAGACTATAAGTAAAGTGCAACATGTTTTTACTATACTTCGATTCACACTAAATGACTTACAGGTGTGAAAGCATCCCAAGGAAATGCTAATGCTACCCTGCATCTGTTTGCACACTAGCTATGGTAACCTGAAGAGGTGATTAAATGTCAATATTGTGTTAATAGCTCTGTATATTTCTCCTAAGGGGGCAAGAAAATAATTAACATTAAAAAGAAAAAAGTCAGAATGCAGATTTTTGTAGATGCTGTACCATACTAAGTTGGGTTGTAACTGTGACTACTAACAAGGGCAAACCTAACAAGCCATTTCTAAGTATAACAATTCTAAAGAGGACGGGTTTGTAAAAGCCAGATTATTACAGCTAACACAGGTGTTTGTTTCCCAGCAGAAGACTTTGCCAAGGGAGGTTTCTGTGGTTGAAACAATGTAAGATTAGAAATGTCAGGCACTGTCGATAATGACTTGCTTACTTGTATTGATATGCTGACAACCTGAAGAATGGCTTGTTTGCTCAAAGGCTTACTACGAATCGATGCTTTTGTTTACGTTCATGACATTATGTTTATTGGTCATCAAAGATGTGCTGCTGCATATTTCTGTCCAGACATATATTTCTGCCATTATCAGAGAACTGATGATGGAAGTTTTGAAGATTTTTTGGCTTTTTTTTTCAGTAAAGAATTACAATAAATATATCAAAATTCACCTAACAAGACATTACAATTATTGCTGTTCAACAATATAAACATTTAACCAGAGAAATATAATAGTTTTGCTATTTTCATGCTTGCTAACAAAAACTATGGTACCAAAAAATAATAAATTGGAATACTTAATTAAGACATTAGCCTACAATTATTATTGTGACAATAAAACATTTTAATGGAGAATTGTTTTTTTTTTTACATTTGTGACTTTTTAGCACAGCTCACACCTGTTTGATACTTACCTAGTAAATTTTTCTTACTCCATTGGCAGAAAGTTTTGACTTAATTTGAGTCAAATTTTCAGGCTAACAAGACAAATAATCTTACACATTCTGAAAACAAGATGAATATTCTTACACATTCAGTTCTTGTTTAGTAAATCAGTCTCAAAACAAGATGAAAAAGGTTTTTTTTTGGCTGGATATAAGATTTTAAAACTTGGTTAGACTGACATTTTTTGCAGTGTATGTTACACAATGAATTTGGTGTTTTTTGTGTATTTGTATTTTTTTTTAAGGGGAACTTATTTTTAAGGCCAGTAACTGTTCTCTATTGCTACTTATAACATTTGAAGTACAGTAGACAAGATTAACAGACATAAATATACAAAACAAAAACAGGAACATACACTACATGGAGGAGCTCTTCACCATCACTGCCCTTATGGGCGCCGTCTTGAATGGCAAATGCAAATGACATAAGTGGAAACAAAGTAAATGTTGCCGTAAAAGGACTAGATAACAAATAAATTAAAAGTCACATATGTGGTAATTGATGGGTTTGGCAATTTCAATTCTGCACACACACATGGATTAAGAAAAAAAAAATCCATGCAGATTCAGTGTAGAAAGCCAAGATTCATTTCAGGTCACTTTTAAATTGAGTTAGACTAAATCACGTGACGGTTGAGTTTGGTGTCTGACACATCTGGTGACAATGAATTTGAACATAATACAGGAGAAACAAAATCTGCACAAGCTGTACTTAATCTGAATGTCATCAATCATTATCATATTGCATTTTATTTTGTTTCTTATGAAAAAAAAAATCTAAAATTGATCAGCTGAGAGTCACAGACAGAATTCTTCTCTGCCACGTGATTGTTCCCCTGAGTTGGTGGTGAGCTTTGCCAGACTTAATTATAAAACTGTGAATCTATGGGAGAAAGCCTGACACGGTGTCAGTTTAAGGCTCATTCATCCCGATAGTAACAAAAAAAAATGGCGCAATAGGAGTATTAAACTGAAAGGATGAAAGAAAAGGAGAAAAGAGGGAACGAATGAAAGGGAAGTGGCTCTCCACGGATGGCTTGTCATCTGAGGTGAGACTGAACAGAACAGAGGTAAACAATAGATGTTTGGTAAAAGGCAGAAGCAGTCAGTCAGGCAGTAATAAAAAAAAGGGGGTGGGGGAAAAAAAAAAAACAGCCGCAAGTCTTTCTGAGGGGAAGCTGCCAGACTCCATTTGTCTGAGTGTGCAGCACACTCTGTCACCTGCCATAACTACCCATCAACCCCCTGGATTTTTAGCCCCAGCAGTCCCCTGTAGCTGTGCTGATTTTGTGTTTAAATGCATATAGTGTATATGCATCTATGGACGTGTGTGTGCGTGTGAGTGTTGTAGAGCACTGACAGGTGTGAGTGCTTGTTTGAAGTGTATAAGAGAGATGCTGGCACTGATACCAGATGACATTCTTGACTGTGTTGTGGTGCCTCGAGTGCTGACCTGCTAAGGTGGCGGTGCCGACACGAGGCTTCTGTCTGGACTTATCTAGACCTTCACATCCTCTTGCTCAGAGACAAAGACTGTTTGCATTTTCCATCTGTGGAGATAAAAGTGTAAAAAAAAAAGCAGTTTTGAAAAAAAAAAAAAAACATTAATAAAGTCTGTGTTTAGGTGTGCAGAAAAGTTAGACAACACAAAGTTTGAAGAAGCAAATGCAAACTCTTTAATATGATTTAAATGACCTCATTCAAACTTTCTTTTCATTTAAACAAGACTTTTCTGATAACAGGGATGTATTTTTGGGGCTCTATTCTATTCTACCAGGATCAACTTGGCAAGAGTTCAGAGTTTTTCCATTGGGTGGTCCCACCCACTTTCAGCTCTATTTCTGAAACCTACAAGGCCAAGGTTCCAAGTGACAAATCCATGACAAAGTACAAATGGGGATAGAATATTTAAATTAACAGCATATCAAAATACAGAGAAAGAACATTCTTAACTTTGCTAATCAATCAGCTCATAATTGAAACTTAATGGTAATCATTTGAAGCAGGACATATGTACAAAAAATGGTTCAAGTGTTGTTTTGCATGAAATACAGGCTTGTGTCACCTACAACCTTATAGATTTATGGTACTTGGTTCAAACAAGTCAGGCTGGAAAAGGTTACAGCAAAGTACTGTGGGGGTATTTTAGACGGGACTTTGACACATTCAGTGTTTAATGGAAAGCTGTGCTTCTGAAAGCAGCTTACGGCTGTTGTATATCAAAATGTTGACAGTTTAAATTTGTGATTTATGAATGTTCAATCCTGCACTGCACTTGATATATAGGATTAACAAACAATGCATCTGGAATTTCAACACATGACACGTTAAAACTATCATGGTTTAAGTTAACACATACGTTGCTACTTTTCTGCAGGAAAGACCAAATTCTGATTCCCAGGTGAAGGCTTTTTAGGCTTTTTTTCACTCTGCAAGCCATACAGTAATGGAACATGGACATTGGGACAAATTTGGAAAACCTTTCTCAGAATGCTTTACAGCACCCATATAGTGCTTTATACATCAGCAAAATGCTACAAAGACAGAGTAGAGAGGCTTCTTTGTGCTGGTCACTCCCGCCCAGCATACAGATTACTGTATCTGTAAAGACTTTGTCAGTATTCTGCAAAGACCATTCACAATTTTTACATTGGTTGATTCTTACATTGGGGGTCATTATTTAGTTTAGAGGGGGCTTTACTTTGAAGCAGCAGCTAAAAGAGAATGCGACTGTAACTTATAACTCTGAATTAATGGTAAAAAAAATAGAATAGCAAATCAAAAGCTATAGATGTGTGTGAATGCATTTGTAATCCAGGGTTCCAACCAAATTAAATAAGCTAACTAACAAAGGTATTTCACTGAGGTGCAACTGGTGGAGACTTGGCAAAAACTTTGTTGGGGTCTCACTGAAATCATTGTGTTTGCCACAAAGTGAACAGCAAGTCGTGGACCAGTTTATAAAAATCAAAGCCTTTTTTTGAGTGCATAACTTGTTAAAGTGTATTCTAGGCATGCACATTACTTTGTTGAACCTTCTCTGCCCACTTTGCACTCATCTGGTCAGCTGCCTCATGGTTATGACTCAGTCTACTGAAGTACACATTTGAAATAAAATAGCCAGTTTTGGAGACGTTTTTTTTCCAATAATTATTACTAGTCACTTTGGAGGCTTTTACACCTTGACATTCAGAGATGTAGTCTCAGATATTTCTGTCAAAGGAGAGCTCTCATGCAGGTGTAAAAATATACAGCCCTGGCGCTCTTAAGATGGGTTTGAGGCACCTGTGACAACTTTGTGGCTATTTGTTGAAAATGCAATCGACAAGTTTTCAACAGTCAGAGTTCAGTGAGATACTGGCTCAATAATTAAAGAGGTGTTGGGACAAACAGTAATTTCATTGCTGATCACATTTGCTGATGCAATTCAGGCATTATTTTCATTTTTATCAATCTTGGAATTTCAGATTCCAGTATTAACCTAACATTTTGACTTGCCAATTGAATATACACTAATCTACCACTAACACCTCTGAGCATAAGCAATATTTAAATGCAGTCGAAGCATTAGCATTTCTTCAAAAATCTGAATTTGTAGTTTTCAGACATTTTAGGGTAATAAAAGCTGTCTTAACCCTCATTTCCATCACTTATTTTGGACATGATAATGCACAGAAAATTAGCATTATGCATTTGTCCTTTATTTTATCCGTCCATCCGTCTATTTTCTGCCACTTATCCGGGATCAGGTCACAGGGGCAGCAGCCTAAGCAGAGAGACCCAGACTTCCCTCTCTCCAGCCACTTGGGCCAGCTCATCTGGGGGAATCC
>JARVGW010000322.1:20345705-20370867 GCA_031762495.1 Anablepsoides rubrolineatus
GCTTCCTGTAAGTACCTCTGTCATCTTAGCTGCCTTTCACTTTTGTAGAAGGTGACAGAGTTTGAA
Source organism: Anablepsoides rubrolineatus (assembly GCA_031762495.1). NCBI lineage: Eukaryota > Metazoa > Chordata > Actinopteri > Cyprinodontiformes > Rivulidae > Anablepsoides > Anablepsoides rubrolineatus. The sequence goes on from JARVGW010000322.1 coordinate 20,345,772, forward strand.
AGTTACAGATTTCACCTCTAAATAAGGTAAACTTTATATCCAGTGCAAAATTTTCTGTCAGGGGCTGTAAATCAAACTTGTTTTGTTTTGTTTTGATTTGTTAGTTTAAAAGTAAATGTATCTGTCAGCTTCTATGACTCGCACCAAATACTTCTGTGACAGACAGCTACCTGGGTGGATGTGTTTACCAAAGAAAAAGAGAGAAGATTTCTAGAGACCACCTTTATATAGCACAGCTTATAGTGTTTTCTTTGTGCGTATTAGCCTATAACACTACATGCAGTGCTCACACGCCTGGTGTGTTCCTGTGAAGGACAGCAATTCCAGGTGCAGCGAGAAGCGATGCAAATCAATCATTTTATCTTGAGTGAGATAATTTATGATGTGCTCGGAGGGTTACGAATTCTATCTCCAGCATGTTCCTACTGTCATGTCCCATGTTTAGGACTGTCATCAGTCTTCATCAGGCGCCCTGCTTTGCTCCCGTTCCCCCCCATCTCCAGAGTCACGATTTATCCCACAAATAATTGATTATGACAGGTTGCATGCAAACAGAAAGCAAACTAAATGTGATTAATCACTTTGTTCGATTAATCACAGCGGATTATGCATTTTAAGCACCAATCTCACAGCAGATGATCACGGGAGAAGTGCCCATATATTCATTAGACCTTTACCTGGGACTGCATGTGAGAAAAAAAAGTCTATGACGGAAAGGTTTCTTAGAGATTTTCAATGGGAAAATTAAATTTTATGCAATTTCAAGCAAACATGTAAAAAAAAACATGCTTACAATAAAAAACGATTTATGGGTTTTTGATATTAGCCCTTAAACTTCTTGAACTCTGTTTTATGCTATTAAAAGTCCTGTACAAAGCTTGTTGCACCATCTGACTTTCCTTGATATTCAAAGTAATACAACACCATTCCCACTGAAAATTGCAAATCAGATCACATAAGCAGGTTCACAAAAAAGCAATTAAGATTCAGTGAAACATGTAATTTAATCAGACAAAAAATGAAATATATTAAGGTTAAGAGTGCAGTATTCAGCCCTTTTTCCCCCCCTGCCTATTATTCAAATGAAGTCACCGTGCAAGTAGTGATTCTGACAAGCACACGTCTGTCTAGGATGACAGACAGAGCAGACAGGAAAATAAGTGAGACAAAGCACAACTTGAAAATCAGGGGTCTCCAGTAACATGAAGAAGTAGAGCACCGAGGCAGGTCGTCATGCATTCACTTGTTTCATTGCTCTCTCATTGAAAATTCTGCTGCAACACTCGGCATCAATTAAACCTGCTTTACAACAATCCATATCTGTAAAACCTGTTCTTGTCGTACGAGGCATGAAGTCGATTTTTTCCAAATTATAGCAAATTAATGGAGAATGGATGGCAGCTGCCAATATAAAGGGTATAGTTTCACTAGCTTTTAATTCTAACTGTAGGATACAGAGGACAGTCGATTTGATGAGTGTCAGAATTTTGTGTTCTGTCAAAGGCTGTACTATGGTTAAATAATAAAAAAAAGGTGCATACAGAAATTCAAAAGAGTTGCAGATTATCTTAGCTCATGACAATGTCTCATGTGAATGAGTGAACATGTAGTGGAGGCCACTTTCACACCGGATGACAACTCTGCAGCCAGATTGTTGATGGTATTCCCTGGGTCTTGGTGAGCTTTTTGGGTATGTGATAAGAATACAGACTCCTCACTACTGCGTAACAGACTGTAATAGGTTTAAATGGCTTCAATCATCTACAGATCTTATGTAATGTGGTCATGGTGGCTTATCACTGTGTTAGCAGTGTGACAGGGTAAAGGGGAGAGTGTGGTGGCAGCTGTAGCAGTGTCTACATGACATGGGGCTCCAGTATTTTGATGCCAGTAAACACTTGCTGACCGCAATTTAACCGTTGAATGCTCAAGCCATTAAAGGAGACATGTCATGCTTTTTCACATTTAAGTTATTCAGTTGGGGTCTGTATTTTTATTTATATTTTATTTAATTTCTCTTTGGGATCAATAAAGTATTTTTGAATTGAATTGAATATAAAGTGGAACTGCAATGCTTTGGTCTGAATTCCACCTTATTATAACTCCACAAGCCCCTCATCATTAGGCTTATGTATTGAAAGGGTTTAATTTGATACCAGTGCTAAATTGATACTTTTTAAAATGGTACCGGTTCCTAAATAGTATTTATATCTGTACTTTAAAAATAAATAAATAAAACACACACACTCACACTGAGGTTTATGAAGCAATGACTGTTTCTGAGGCAAAGTCAAACTTGAAATTGACCAACAAAAAACCATTAACTCTTTCATGCATAGAGGTCACTACAGTGTACAGCTGTTTAAAAGTGTTTTTTTTTTTTATATATATATGCCTGCAATTTCGGGCAGTGTTTCATATAATCCACTCTAGTGGAAGCTATTACATCATCCCATACAAAAAAATCCTATTGGCTGGCATTGCAATGGGAAAAAATAGTCAGGGAAACCAAAAATATATAATATATAAAAATGAGTTTATTATAATTCATGCATGAGAGGGTTAATAATTTGCACCAAATTTACTTAAAGCATTTGTTGTAGGTGGAAGTTTCTGCATCCTATTTTGTAAAGTGCAACCACACTTTGAACCGTTTTGCTTTCGACATCTCAACTATAATATATAACTGTTCACTGCAGCGGTTTAACCTCTCTCCATGAACTCGGTTTTACTCGATTCACTTTGGGTCAGGTCGGGTCGTTCTGCCCAGTGTCCGTGTGTCTCCACGCAGTGTCCCTCACTCTGTGTATGTGATAATGTGCGGACCGTCCGCAACGGCTTGTGTTAAAAAATAATAATAATAAAATAAAATTTAAAAAAGCTGTTGTGGTCGTACCGTTCCGACTTCACTTTTTATTTATTTATCTATTTATTTATTTATTATCCCGATGCTGTTTATAGCTAAGTGCTTGTATAAACGTGGGCAGCCAGTTTGTTGGAAACCTCCTGTGATCTGCTCAGCTTTGTCTCCTTCACCTCTCTCCAGGACGTGTTTACAAGTTGTGCCTTTCTCAAGATCACCAAAAAGGCAGTTTTATTTCACCATGTCATCGTAATGCGCAGCTCACTCGTATTCCTAAACAAAAGCAGCTCTCTCCAGGATTTGCTGTCAATCAATCCAAGTGTTAATCCACAGGCAGAATTCTGCTGACATCAAAATAATGGTAAGCATGCTGTACTCGCTTCTACCCGAACCACCGGAGAAGAGGTTCTGAGACAGCGTGGCTGGAGACAGAGTCTGACCCAGAATAAAGGGAATGAAGAGGATGAAATTATAGTTGGCAAATCCACACCTTTTTTAAAAAAAATTCAGTTGCAAATACTGTGATGTAACACCAGAAAACATCATAGCAAATAATGAAAACTGAATGAGTTAAAAAAATGACCCAAAAAGAATATAAAGATGCCTACACAGCCCTGGGAAAGACTTAATCCAAACAAACCGTCCCACCTCTTGATGTCATCTTTTTAGTTTGTTGTCATCTAAAAAGTGTTGTACAGCATCTTTTGTTAAATCTGCTTTAACCAACCCTATACAAAGAAAGCCCACTGAATTAATGGATTTATGTTGTCATAAGTTACATACACAGAAGCTTGATGATACCTAAAAATATGTACATGTATGCAAGTCTAAACATGGTTACCATATACATTTATACTTTATGTCTTCTGAATAATTTTAGAAATTCTGAGAACTTCAAGGCCATCTTTCCTTTTAAGTTATTCTTCTGGGCAGTTGGTTGCATTTTTTTTAAATATATTATTTTGCAGAAAGTGTCTATAATTTCAATGCCATACTGATAATGTGATTGTCAGTATTTCTATTTCTGACAATCATATTGAACTTTGAAGGGATTTGATTATATGTTGATTTAAACATTTCTTTACAGCATGCAGCCTGTCCATAACCAAAGGGAGTTGAGCAGTTTTACAGCATGAGAAAACCCATGTCATGTTTTTCTGTAAGTAAAGGGTGTTCTTTTTTTATCACAGGGTATTCTTCATGCCCTATAAACACATTACTGCACTGCACTTCATACACAAGGTACATATTTTTCTTTGTCAGTGGAACATTTAACTTTTTTATTTTATTTTTTTACATGGAAGTTCTTACAAATATGAGCATATCCTACGTTTACTGTGGTTTCCTCATTGGCTTTTGCCGTTGGCTCTCTACTTGCAGCACATGTAACAGACTGAAATCCTCTCTGCAGTTTGCTCTGAGTCCCCCTGAAGTTCTGTCTGAGTTCCTCGCCTTTGTTTGCTGCTTCTCCACATTGCTTGACAACCTTCCCAAACTTCACTATCAAATGTCTTATAAAAGCAACATACTGTAGGCTTGTTGTGGTTTTATGACTTTTCAAATACTTTACAGAAGTGGTGAAATAAATCAACCCATTCTCACTCCCAACTCGTCACATATTGACGCTTGTGCAAGGTTCCCTCTTCCGTCCGGTTTTGACGCATCGGGTACCCCCGTCACGTCAGTTATTGACGAGATGTGGCGGAATCTGTTTTCATACTTTCAGAAATTGTAGAAAATGCACAAATCTTACCGTCCCAAAGCGTAAAATTATCTTTATTCGCTCTAGACATCCTTTCCCTGATCCGAGTACCTAAAATTAACCATTAACCCTGATTTCTAAAATTAACGATTTTTAGGAAGTGTATGAAATTCCCTGACCCCACAAACTAAAATTAACCATGAACCTTGATCCCTAATGTTAACCACGGACCCCAAACTCAAAAGGAGACGCAGAGAGAACCCGGAAATGCCTGGTGCGTCAATAACCGACGAAAAGGGGTTACCTGATGCGTCAAAATAAGACGCAGAGGGAACCTTGGAAAAAGCGTCAATTTGGGAGTGAGAATATGTTGAATAAATATATTTTTTTGGTTTGTCTTTTGGGTTGTAGTTTTTGAAATGTATTTTTTGGTGCTACTGTTGATCTTAGCCAATATTTTGTTTTATATTTTTTTGTCTGGGCCACAAAGACGAGGAAGATCAATGAAAACTTAAAGGTTTATTTCAGTAAAACAAAACATCAGACATGTCAACAAAACAAAATGTGATACAGAGGAGAACTGGAAGTGGTATGAAGCATACTGACTGAAAAAAGGATAAACTCAGTAGTTATATGAACAGGGGCTTATGAGTGGAGTGGAAACATCTGGCATAATGACAACTGGGGAAAGGTGAAAGTGGGTGGGGCAAGAGCTGAAGCAGCAAACACTGAGGAAAAATAATGGCAGATGACACTGAGGAAGCTGAAAAACTAGATACCACATAGCAGTAACATAATGACCCCCACACGCAGCAATGCACCAGAACTGAGAAATCTTTATTTCTAATAAATGTCAAGCTACTAGGTGCATCCCAAAATTGTACTGGTTCTTTTTTTGTGTGTGTCTTTTTTTAGGGGGTGGGGGCACATTGGTTGGCCTGATGTACAGCCCCTCATTATAGCTAAACAACCAAAGAAAATCTGTTTAATCGTTTTTGAGCTATAACCATTTTTTGCATGTCCAGATACCACTTTTTCAGATAAAGTGTGAGTTGGGGGCTATTTATTTGTAAATAAATAAATAAACAGGTGGAAAACAATATGACAAGACTTTAAGACATTTTCACATTTTATTGTGGATGTATTTATTCAGAGGGACTGTTTTAAGTTTGTGTTATTTAATTTTTTTTTATTTATTTTTTTTTACTATTTTAACTAATAGTTTTGCAAAATCATTTTTCACACTGATTGGTGGGCCTGATGGATAACCCTTCATCAGAGCTAAACAACAAAAAAACTGAAGCTTCTATGTTGAACAGTTTCTGAGTCATAAGCATTTTTGCATGTACAGACACCCCGTCTTTGGATGGAGCCCCCTCCTCAAATATGGGGTCTATCGTAAAACCGTTGGCTGGCGCAGTGTAGGTCGGACTCATCTACAGCCCTGCCGAATTTCATGTTGATTGGTGTAGCCGTTTTTGTGCTACAGTTGACCAAAAATCACTGAAAAAAAAACAAAAAACGTACAAAAACAATATGACTCCCGCTTACGGGGAGTCATAAATGCGGGGGTCATAAATATGAATCACAGAAAAAAGAAACAAAGAAGTCTGGAGACTAACAAAACAATAACAAAAATCAACCACCGAAAGACAGATTCTGGCACATGTAAACATTTCTTCAGCTGTGAATCTTATAAAAGTAAGTTTCATATTACTTTTGGACTTTGTAGAATAATGAGTGTACTGTCACCTTTTAAAATGCATTCAGAAGTGTTAAAATTCCCAATTATGTATTTTGAAAAAAAATGTAAAGGTTAAATTCATCCGTATGCTAATTATTCTCAGCAGCACATTTTGGCACCAGAAGTTCATGACATAGATATTAACAGTAGCAGGGAAAACCTCAGAAAAAGGACCCCTGGACTGTAAATCAAGTTGTTGTTGTTGATGAGATGAGTGAAAAAAAAATGCTTGTCCCATCTCATGAATGCTTCAGACTGCTGATCTAAGTAAGTCTGTAAAGTCTGTCTTGAAGCCGGGTCTTATTCCTCAGAGTCTGTCACGGGGAGCCAATACTTAGTCCCATCACAATGATAGATGGAGGTGTAATCACACACTGACACTCTCGACTGCAAATCTCAATCGTAAAATCACTTGAGTCAGCTCAGTTGATGATGCATTTTTGGAGGCTGGATACTTTAGAAAACTTAGTTTGTGACAGATTTCCTTTTGTAAGGTCAGTATGCTCAAGTTAATAGCTGTTTCATCACCGCAATGACCCACCTTGTAGACAGTCGGCTGTATGATAAGAACAAGTTAAGGTTAAAAGGATTTTCTTTGATGACCCTATGTGCCCCACTCCCATACATCTGCCAATTCCTGACTGAAGTATAGATTAAAAAAATAATAATAAAATAAATAAAAAAGCTCACAAAATAAAAAGAGGCGATAACTTTTAGAAAGTCCTTCCACAATGCAATAACACAGCTTCTAGTAGACTGAGAGAAAATTAGCAATTCAAATGATTAAACAAACTGGACGTAGTCTATCATTTCTAATTTGACAGTTTCATTAATCCACTGTTCACATTTCAGCTATGAACCACCTCTCAGAGCACTTAACGTGTCAGAAAACTTTAAACACATCATGGCTCCATGGTAGTCCCTCTATACTTGGAAACAAAAATGCACTGTATAAATTCAAACGTGAAAAAAAAATGACCTGCATGGAGTTATGGACTGACTCAACAGAACTTGATGGATTTGCATAAAATGACTTGTTCAGTAACAATTAGGAGTGACAAAGTATTAAAAGAGAAGTCAAAAGGCTCAAATTAATAAACCCAGGTTGGAAATTGGTACAGTTGTGTTTTGGTTACAGCAATTTCACAGTGAGGAAGATAAGTATTTGAACACCCTGCAACTTTGCAAGTTCTCCCACTTAGAAATCATGGAGAGTCTGAAGTTTTCACCTTAGGTGCATGTCCACTATGAGAGACATAATAAAAAAAATAATAATAATAAATCCAGAAATCACAATGTATATTTTTTTAGTAATTTATTTGTGTGTTACTGCTGCAAATAAGTATATTTTTGTTTAGATGTCCTGGTACCGTTTACCTGTTAGATCAATGTCTTCTGCACCAAAAAGTGGTGAAAAAAGTGGGACGGGTCTGATCACTAAACTTATATTTCATACAAAGGAGGATTAGATGAGCCAGTTGGTTTGTTAAAATAGGTTATTATGTTTGAGTGGCTTGTTGATTAGATTGTACTGAAAAGTTTTATCTGTCTTCTTCTCAAACAGAATGCATGAATTAACTAAACTGAAAAAAAAAACAATGATTCTTACAATCTGTTTTTATTCAGACCCTTGGTACCTGCTCAGTTCAAGTGTATAAAACAAATCAACAAACATGTGATTCTTCTTTTTTAAATGTTATGGCTCAAACTACAAGGTAAAATATTGTTTTTTTGCTGATACAATAATGAGTTATTTTGCTCTATTATTGCACCCAGAAATCATCACAGCCCTTTTTTTAAAAAAGCTGGTCTAATGTCTTCTTTTAAAGAGTTTGGTCACCCTTTATGTTTGATTTGACAAATCTCCTAATGGCTTTGGTCGCTGATAAAAAAAATGATAAGGGAAAAAAAATCTTTTGGATCTTGCAGAAATCAAAGTGCATTTGCAAAATAAAAGCAGGCATTTATTCAAGAGCATAAGAAGCCAGATCAAAGGCAAAGAAAGAAAGCAGCTAAAATGATAAACAAAACAACTACTCAACCCTATGATCCCCAAGAGATCTTTGAAAAAACACAATTAATAGGAAGAAACTAGCATGCCAGTATAAGCCCTGTGTTGCTGAAATTCAGAGAAAAATAAATAAATAAAAATATAGCATATGAATAAATATGCTTTTGTTTTACAGAATAACCCTTGTCCTTTTCAAGAGAACATCCTACCGTTTTGGCAGTTTATTTCTTCAAAACAATAATGCTATTCATTTCCACGTCATTCATGGGTCACCGTTTATTTCTTTCCTTTTGGTTCACCAATCCTAATTTCTGCTTGATTCTGGTCAAGGGTGAAACAAATAGGTGAAAACAGCTACTGAAGACAGCTGACATATTACAGGGAATCTGCTCATGAGGATTTGACTCATTGGATTAATAAAATCATCAAACTGAATAAAAGCCCTTGCCATTCAGCCCCGGTTCCCCGCAGTGTTTCACCTTGTCTGTTTGCCAGCGAGGTGTTCTCTGTCTTGTTGAGAAATGAGAAGAGGTTAGTCTCGGTTCTTGCAGCTCTCGACGAGACCCTCAGCCGGTCGCCACGGCTGCTTTGCTCAACGCCATTGATTACCTGATGCAAGCAAAAGCCAAGTGTGCAGCTCTGATCATTAATCCTACCACAGCACTGCTCTTAAACAACGCTCCAACCCCCTTTGGTTTATTTTCCCTCTTTCTTTCTGTTTCTGGCATAAATTGAGGTAATAAGGGTATGAGCCAAACAAGGCCCGTGTGTTGAAGGATTCAGTGTTTTACCCATGCAGGATTAGGGGTTGGACAGGAGGGGTAGAACTGAGCATTATAGTAATTTATTAAGCTTTTCTTTAAAATACACTAATGTAGGTGACTCAAATGATTAAATTTGACCCAAATTATTAAATTGACATGGTTTTTGAATGCTTTTAAATCTAAATTTTATTTCACTAAAAAGTAGAAAATGTGAATCCATGTATTTTAGGTTTTCTATTTATCTGTCTGTCTTACTATAAAAGTACAGAAGGCTGTACCATCCAGCAGTATGATGCTTAAGAGGAGAGGGCAGGGCAACAGAGCTAATAATGTTAGCTTGTTGCTGCTTAGTAGCTTGCTATAGTTGTTGTTTAGTTGAACTTCTGTAAAAAGAAAAATGAGACATCACAGCAAAACCAGGAACAAGTTTCCTATATTTTGATCATACTAAACAGATTAGATGGAATGACCCAAATGGCAACATTAAAGGTTACTACCATGTTACTGGCAAAAGTTTAATCTGGTACAACACAATGTGGAAAACCGCATAATTTGTTTTTTGAATTGGAATATATAACAATATTTAAAGTATACATTTTTAATATAGCTCATGGTCACTTAAATCAGTGGCACTTTAGGTTTCAAACACCTCAAAGTCTTGCATTCAATTTCAACATTGAACTGAAGCAGTGTGAGAGCAGAACACTCATTTTGGTGATGCTAAAACTCTAAAGCATGTGAATGAAAGTTGCATTCTTCGCAGTCAGAATGTGTTCTGGGCTCCTTACTTGTTGTTTTAAAGGTGGATAATCAAAAAAGAAAACCATTATTTTTGGAATTGCACCTTTACTCGTGGGAGGGCACCTCCAACACACGTATCAACACTGCAGTCTTGTTGCATGTCCTCAGAACCGTCGTAAAATATGAGTTCTGTGACACCCACATAGTGTGTGGAGGATGCACCGACTGTGAGGAAATTTCACACCAGGTAATTATCTGCTGTTTCCTGTGCCTTTGGGAGGAAGGTGGGCGAGGCCGGCTGAGCAGGAGAGGGAGTGGTTGAGGGGAACGAGGCTTCACTAACACCCTTAGTTCTGAGGGTGAAAATTACTCAGCCTCCTCTGCGGGCTTGGAGAGTCACCAAACCTCATAAAGCAGCAGGTGAGCACTTTTTTTTTTTTGCATCTTTTTCTTCAATGTCGTCCTATGCAATATAAATAGAATAGTATCACAGTATGAGTCACATCTCATTTGGTGTGTTGTGTTTCAGAGCACCTCCACCGAGACACTGGGCAGCAAGGGCAGCTGGGAAAAAGCAGCGCTCCGCTAATGGACAGGAGCCAGGCTTGAAATTTACATTCCTCACCAAAAAAAAAACAAAAAAACATCCTGAGGTCCTTTACTTTTATCTTCTGCACCAACACAACAAGGAACTACTCAGCCCTATTTTGATTTTCCTTTTGTGTCAGTGTACCTTTTAGAGCTAAACTAAACTAAAGTTAGTTGTGTGGACGGAAGACAAAAATAAGACTTCTTACACTTTTTTTTCTATGGTTAATTCGGAATCTCAAATTAACTTGGATATTTTTGGAGTTGGGAAGAAAATCAGAGTATCTAGAGAAAGCTCAAAGGGAGAAGATGAAAAAGTTTTCTGCCACAGATTAGAACTGTAAATTCTAATCACCACACTGTTCAGCTTATTTTATTTAATAAAATATCTTATTATTTAGGGGTTTGTTTTAAGTTTGGCTAGAGTTTTTTTGTCACAGGAATGGGCAAAGATGTCACAAAAGGATATATACATGGTGAGGTGTACTGATTGTGCCTACTGCACACGCGACTTGTCATGTTTACAATATTTTTCGTATATTTTGTGCAAAAGCTACACTCTGGACAGGGTTCAAGTCCATCTCAGGGCCATATAAAGTTATGGAGTTTAAATATTTTTAAGCATCTTGTTTTGTACCAGTGAAATGTGGTGATGTTTACAGATGGTGAAGCACTCAGTTCATCAGAATCAGATTTACGAATACAGAGAAACTTATTCACCATTTGACTGGCAGAAGTTACCGAGTTATCTTTCATGTGTCATATAAGTATTCTTCACACGAACAAACTGTAGCTCCCTTGATGCACATTTCATTAAAACAAAAATGCTACATCCTACTTTTACTTATGAGTGAAGTCCATACACTTGCTCACAATCTGAGTCTAGATATGGTCTTGCACAAAACCTTTTTGTTAGAGAAGATGTTTACAAAAGCTTTTCAAAAACAAACTTTTCAGCATATTCATTTTGGTGCATTATTGTAGGCAGGAGATGGAGAATAAAACATACAATGAATGAATCAGCATCCTTATTGATTTTTTTTCCATGCATACTCTCATTTTGTGCCACAGAAACCAAAACAACAACAAAACTGTATTTTTGCATCCACTTCGCCTTATCTCAATCTTTTTACTTTCATAGTGTGCTGACATGGCTAATAAACTGTAAACAGAATGACAGATGGACACAAACTAAATTATCTTATTTTTTTCTTCTTTGCCAAGTCATATGTGTTCATTCTCTGTATTTTAATGTTGGTAATGTGTAATGAGGAATGTAAACAGGGCCTTACAGTAACAAAATGTATATGATTTTTATTGGATCTTAACTTTTCAGATTCTATTGAAAGTGAACATGGAAACAGGCTGTATAACAACAGGGTCACTGAAAGGATATAAAAGATGTAGGTTTGGAGATCAGTCTGGCAGGTAAGTCAGTTCTGTGGGATGTGTTTTATAAGTCACATTTTCTGTGCACTTAGACTTTACAGCTGTCAGTAAAAGCTGGATAATATGTTGTTTAAAAATCAGTTAAGTGTTTCATAACAGTCTATGAACAGGTTTTGTACGTCAACACAGAGGTGTTTGTGGAACTTTGGGGGTCAGAAAGCAGCTAATTCCAGCTTGTTTGGCAGAGCCAAGCTCCTAAGCTGAGGAGACAAATTAACAGCACTAATTGCTGAAAAGGATGGATGGAAATTATTCTGAGGGGATGACAGTCTTTTGCCAAAAAACAGAACAAGATTTTTGATCTAGGCTATAAAACGAACAAACTGGGGCCTCAAGAGTCCCAAAGGCAGCCAAAATCTCTGCAGTGCCCACTTCATGTCTCGAAATGCAAAACTCTGATGCCGTTTCACAAGACTTCATCTCATGTAGCTACACAGAGAACTAAATTATACACATCTAAGGATTCATTTGCATACAGATTTTCATTTGTTGAAACAATAATCGTCTCATGTTAGCCCTTTAGCTAACTGATTTTAACAAAATCCTGGAACACAGTGGTGTTTTTTTGAAACACAAGCGTCTTGTTTTCAAGAAACTCGAATCAAAGATTGCCCCTGGAACAAATAATAAGAGGAGTTTTGCACAGACTAAAAGCAGAGACGTATGAGGAAAAGTATTTCACTTAACTTTTGTTTTTCTTAAGGCACTCTGAATAAAGTCACCGACAGACACAGTTTAAAAAGTAATAAGAACAATATAGAACTTTTAATAAACTAAGGTGACTAAAATCAAATTATATTTACCTGAAACCTTCTGCTTTCCTGCAGCCTCCATAAGCTAAACGCTGCACCTGCGTGCACTGATCTCGTGGAGGGTTAATAACGTTCATCTCCTTCATTAGGTATACGGTGGGTGCAGCAGAGAACAGAACAATAGAGGTCTCACCAGCATCTCAAGAGGCTTCCAGCAAAACACGGATTAGGTGGAGATTATTAAATGTCAGCTCTTAAGACGAATACTTTTTACAGCCTCAAAGTAAATCAATACTACTTATCTTTGATAAAAGAGGCAGAGAAGATGTGCCAGCATAACAGCCTGACAGCTCGCTGCCTGGCTTGTTCTCCTCCAAACCTTTACTAATCAGATTGGAAAATCCCACTGGACTGGTTTCGAAATTCATTCCCGTGCATTTGTGGTTACACATATGGAATTGTGTCTTTGTTAGATTAGTATACAGTCCCAAATCTGTGCTATCGTTTGTGTCTTTTTTCTCTGCTTAACAGATTTTTTTTTACTTTAATTTGATAGCACATTTTAATAATTACTTTTCAAACAAATACTTGTGACATGTTGCAATGCTTCAACAAAACAGTCCAGAGTTATGTTGTTTGTATGCTTTTAAGATAATCAACCCTTTCGGGATATTTCTGTATTTTTCTTCTTCTTTCTGTCTGGTTTTTCACAAGTCACTTTCATCCTTGTATGTTTTAGGTTTATATATATATATATATACACCTCTGTCTTATGAAACCCTGATGCCAATGATTTCTTTGAACGTACTACTTCATGCTGAAAAAAATCCATTTTCTCAAAGGCGGTCAGATTGACATGGGCAAATATTGACGATAAACAAACCAATCAGAACAGAAGTTTGTTGATGGCTGTATGGAACGCGCTTGCAGACCTCATCTTCTTGCTTTCAAAACAAGCCCAGAGACCGCCGCGCTGTGCTGATCCTTCATTACTCCAGCAATGATGTCAGCTCGGAGAGTTTGAAATGCGTCCACTGGAGGAGTGTGTGTGTTTGTGTGTGTTCCTGTTTTTTTTTTTTTCCTGAGTTGTTTGTGTGTGTGTGTGTGTGTGTGTGCTTACATTTTTGTACAGTTTGTAGTCCGCCCTTAGTGCTGTCACAGTGTCTGCATCCAAATCATAATTACAATGTAATATCACGCGTAAGGCAGTGCCCCTGCTGTTGTTTCACTTTCCCCTCCTCTTTCCTTCTATGAATATCAAATGCTCTCGTGCTGAGCTCTGAAAGCTGCACAGCTCCTTCTCAGACACACACTCGCATGGATGTGTGAGGGGGAGTCGGGTGGGTTCGTTTGATTGGACTTTTCCTCCTCTGGTTTTGACAGGAAGAGTCAGCAGCAGGACCCTCGAATTTAAAAAGTCGCACGTACTTTCCACCTGATCTGCTGTTAAACCTGTTCGGGCAATACAACCTTAACATCCTATGTCCTTTTGTAGGGCATGCATGATAATTCCTATTCATGTCACATAAACTGTAGAAGTCACAAATTTGATCTCAGATGCAATGTGGGGCTATATGCTAGATTTTTTTGGCAAGACAGCAAAATCAGAAAAGGCTTGTATGGCTCAGAGAAAAAGGCAAATACTCATTTAAAACAGTCATTCTTTGTGGGAAAAAATGTGCTTGCTTTATGCATGCAGTGTTTGGTTTCTTGCTAAAATATCCAGAATGTTCTGCTGTGTGCATACCATTAGTGTTTTTTTTATTTTTTCCTCAGCAGGATGGAAGTGTTTTTTTCTTCTTTTTTTTTATTCCAGGGTACTTGTTTTCCTGCAGAATACATTTTTCAAGTGCTCATTTGACAGATGCTGTCTTTTCATCACATTAACAGTAAAAAAAAAAGAAGGCGAAGAAGGAAAGCAGCCCTTCTTTGCACTCTACTGTGTTTATTGAGTAAAGCACTAAATCAAAGAAACTGCCTGAAGCTGTAATACAAACAGATTATCCATTCAGCTCTGGACAGGGGATCTCTTTTATCTATGAATCAGGATCAACAAACACATAGGTACATTTTTTTTTCAGTTAGCACTGCAGGCATCAAACATGATGCAAAATGCAAGAAAATTTAATTATTTTCAAGAGCTAGATAATATCAAACCTAACCAAAGCAGCACCTTACAAAGACAAAATTTGCTGAAAAACGGGGTTCAAAAAACGTAATTCCAGATCCAAGTGTCTAAGATCAGTCCAAACACATAACATATAGAGTCCAGATGGTTTAGTGTTTAAACAAATGTTTTGTTATTAACAAGAAGCCAGTGTGAACAAACAAAAATAGGGAGTGCCCCCGAACCAGCCAGCAGTCAGATTCAGGAATCTTTCCTCATGCGGTCCAGGACTGTGCAACTAAAAACTGTACAAGTAAAGTAAAGCAAAGTAAATGTTTTATAGACAAATGTTTTATTCAAAGTCAAACAATATATTTTAGGTAAGTAGGGTCTCATCACTTACTAAAATCATTCATATTCTTGCTATTTTCTATTGAGTTGTTATTTGATCTAATTTTACATCAGAGTTTTCAAAACCACAATTTTCTGTTGAAGGTTTTTTTAAGCATAACAAACCCTATTCCTACTTGGCTTTTCTACAAATGATTATTCATTTTTTGTTGGGGCACAAAGGATATTTTTTTACTTTCAAGCAGAAATGTCTCTAACAAATAAGTTAACCACTCAAACTTTTATTATACTCCTTAGAAAATCTATTGTCTTAGATTTCATGTCACCAAGGTAAAAGACAAACACATTTTACCTCTAATATTCTTGGTGCCACACTGAGTAGCTATAATATTTGACTGCAAGACATTAACTGAACCTTTACAGGACTCAGTCACATGGCAGGGAAGCTGCAGTGCGAGTCAGAATCCATTTGGCTGTGATTCAGTGGAAAATGCAGAAATTTTGTATCAGATTAAGTTAATGAGGAATATTATGAAGGAAAACATTCCGACTGCACTTGGCTGCAAACATTAACATTTTGGCTATCATAATTTATTGCTCAACCCTTTTCAACTTTATAATGTGCTTGATAGGAGTCAAGATGCTAATAATTATGCATGTGTCCCCAAAAGCTGAGTAAGTGAAAAACTATTACCGCCACAGAGATTACACGCAGGTACTCGTTTATTCTTCTGTCACGGCTCACTCCAGCATTCTTCATTAGATATGGAAGATATGGAAAAATAAATCAATGCCACAGCAGTCTCCCATTAGTGAGGTGCTTCTGCTGCCTGCTGTCTCATGGGAACAAGTGCAATGATGGCTGCATATTAATTTGTGACACTCAAAATTGATTTTCTAATCCCACATGGTATTTGATAAATAACCCTTCAAAAAATAAACACCTCAGACGATAAATACGGTTATTATCTCTTACAGGGATAATTAGTACTTCCTGCAAAAACCGAGCACCACAGGTCTGCTACTTCAAACCCAAGTGAAACAACTATAAAAGTGACAATTCTCATTGATCTACAAACGCAAAGCTCAGACATTTTTAGCTTTAAGGTGACGCTACGATGCTGCTGACATGCGGCTCAGCAGATATGTTTAACAGCCACAGTTTTGCCAGAAGGTTAAAAAAGACCGAGCGGCAATATTGAGCCAATTATGAGGTGAGACTTTAAGTGAAATTATTAAACTCACCTGAAGGCATGCACAGACAATTAAATAGGATGCTGTTGCTGGATACGTTTTACCCACCTCTGCCCTTTTAATAATGAACTTATTTACAATGCAATTTCCTACCTGTTTTAATTGGGGCATCCTTTATTTGTTGTGTTTGATTTGTTGGTTCCCGAGTTAGTAAGTAAATTACCTGTAATTTTTCTCCACAATATATTGCACTATTGTTAATTCTCTAATTGTGGCTAAGAGTCAAGTGATTCATTTTTTGAGGGATTCAAGGCACTTAAAAGAAATCTGCATTTTCAGCTGTTTCATCTCAAACACAAGATCTGCATCAAATTCACTGGGAGTTTAGATTCTTCCACACTTTCTTATGCCCCACAGAAAACTCTGCAGTGACCGCCACACCATACTCCTCATCAGTTTATAAACTGTCCAAGCACACAGACTGGCGTATCAGGAGAGAGAGCGAGGATAGGGAGTGTGGCATAAAGGAAAGGAATGTTAGATGAGTTAGAAAATTTCCAAAGACAATAATTGAAAAATTGCTTCAGCAAAAATCTTTCAGCAGTGGTTTGAATTTAACAAAGACACTGAAAAAAGTTATCTGCCAAACATTCTCCTACAATTTTCTTACACCACCTGAACTCTCCACATCTAAATAAGGCCTGTTTGAGGTTTTGCATGCCCACGGGTTCATCCAAAGCAATTAAAAAGTGAAAAGACCCTCCATTAGAAAACTTCCCCCATTGTTTAATCAGTTCCATGATTTTACTGGTTTTCTTCACCTTTTAAAGTGGACATATCATGCTTTTAACTCGTTCTTTTTACACATTTAAATCCTTCTGTTGGGGTCTAAAGTGGAATTGTAGTGTTTTGGTTTGAATTCCTTTTTATTAAAACTCCACAAGCCCCTCTTTTGCCCCTTTTCTGAGGTGTGTCTCAGATGAACTTGTTTTGATGCTGTCTCTTTAAATGCAAATAAAGTGCTGCCTCCCTCCAGTTTCCAGAGCGAGATAAGACTATATAGTGGCACAAAAACATTTTATTTACAAAGTATTTAAAATATTTTAACAGTGGAAGATTTGTCCATCCAGCCTTACTTGCTGGATGGTGATGATCCATTTTTTTCATAGAGCTGTTAAATATAGAGCAGTTTGATTTTGAACGAGTTATGTTATCACGTCACGTGGACGGAACTATGTTTTTGTGGTAATCGGAAACAGGCCCCTTGTCCTCCTTCCCTCCTGAGCTGCTGTTTGCCTCTGCTCTTTTTTCCATGAAAAAGCAAAAGTACTTGTCTCTTTGGTTAAGGTGAAAAATATAGATATTACAAGAAGTAAAAGAAAAATAAAACTATGACTGGCTGTTTACTGTACACAAAGTAGTTCCTATAATTTTTTGTAATCAGCTGTTCAAATGATCCGGATCGTTCACAAATGTCATATCTTTAAGTACATCAAACAAAGTAACACTAAATTTATCTAAACAAAAAATTTATCTAAACAAAAAAAATAATAATTGTTTTATCTTTACATTTGTAAAGCAGCATTTTCTTTGCTAAATGGGTATACAACAACTTTTTTACCCTAAAATTAATTTTCAAATAAAATAAACCTTTAGGCCTGAGGGATTAACTGTAAAAATGAGTTGGACTGTTGGAGCTACAATGATATAGCAGAATAAAAAGTCACATATGCTGTCAAAGCAGATTGTTAAAAGGGAGTATATCTGATGACGTAAACAGGAATCCAGATTTATTCACAGCCGACCTGTTAGGAACATGACTTTAGTGTCTGGGGATGCTGGGCAACAGAACCAATAATATTGCACTGTAAAAACAAGTTAAACTGATGTTTTATTAGATACATATTAATGAAGAGTGATGTGAAAAGCATAGAATGTGTTTAAACATCACAAATTTTAATTTTATGATTTTATAATGTGATGGACTTGCGACCTGTCCAGGGTGTACCCCGCCCTATGCACGGTGACTGATGAAAATGGGCACCAGGGAGCCCTGTGACCCTGAAAGGAAGAAGCAAATAAAATATAATGAATGGATGTTTCTTGTTTCTTATATGTAGACACATGTAGACTCAAAGGCAAATATTATAGGCTCTAAACTCTGCAGCTTTTGGCTTAACTTCCCTTAAAGGTGTTTAAAAACACACATAGCAAAAAATTTTAAAGATTTCCCTATTTAATGTTGATGTTGTATTTGCATCTTTGCATCTTTTTGTTTCAAACAGAGATGCAGTGTTAAATCCCTGTATAGTTATGGGGAGTGAAGTGGGAATGTAAGGACCTGTTTTAAGATCGACTCCTGTGAGTAGCTAAACACTGCAGAGAATCGTCACTTACTGTATTTTCCATGTCTTAAGCAGTGAAAATGGCTCATTTTCTGTCCATTTTTCAAAAAGCAATGTTTTTCAATTTGGTAAGAATTTCTCCCACAACTGTCTGTTGCCTCATTATAACAACTACTGCCTTTTACCTTACGTGTCCTGAAAAATGTGAGGCAGAGAGGCCACAAAAAGCTTTGTGAAGTGGAGTAGATCCTCACTCGGCATTCACTCTAAATGTAAATAAAAGAAGGTTTTAGGAGTGTGCAGGTCATGTGTACATATGCCGACAGTGGGCCTTCTCCTTTAACTTGTTCTTATGGTGGACTGGGGTCCATGACTGTCGCGCACACAAATGGTATGTACGGAATACACACTGAGTGGGGATCAGGCAAAGTAGTCAGAAAGGATGGGAGACAGAGAGGTGAAGATTCAGAGGCACTGGTGTGCGGAGATACTTGAGTACAAAGAGAAACAATAGAGCGCTCATCAAAAGACAAACACAGACAAAACACTCCACCCACGCATGTCAGAACTGAAAACACTATGCACAATATGCATACCCACTAATTTGTGTTTTCCATATAAGAAACAACAAACACTTGTGTTTTTTTTTATTATCTTACTAGAGTTGTTGCTGTAGATCCCCAGTCATCTGGAACATGACAAATCTTAAGAGCTTTAAATAAAACAACTGGACTGAATTTTTTTTTTTTATGCTTTTCATCCTTGCAGTGATCATCAAATGAAGGCTAATAGGCCAAATCCAGCTGAATAGTAGCTCATTCTGACCTGGTGGGGGGTGGTATGGGTGCAGTAGTGGCGCCCAAACACAATTTACTGAAGGATGATTTTTATTTTCTTTTTGAAGTGTGTAATGGTATTATGGTTTTAGAGATTTTAAATGACACTGTGGCTCAGTTGGTAGAGCTGATGCCTCTCAGCAAGAAGGTCGCTGGTTCAAATCCTGGCACGGGGACCCTTCTGGGTAAAGTTTGCATGTTCTCTCGGTGCATGCGTGGGTTCTCTCTGGGTACTCTCCTCCCAAACACCAAAAACATGACTGTTAGGTTAATTGATAACTCTAAATTGTCTGTAGGTGTGAGTGAGTGAATGGTTGTTTGTCTCTATGTGTGGCCCTGTGATGGACAGGGTGTACCACGCCTCTTGCACTGTGACTGCTGGATATGGGCACCCACGTGACCCTAAAAGGAAAAAGTGTGTACAGAAAATGGATGGATATTTTAAATGTTTCTTTTAAAGCTACACAAAAGAAAAAAATAGACCTATTTAATCAGTTTTGGAATGTTTTCATCCATCAAATCACTGAGGGTTAAACTGAGTCTCCCCAGACATTATTAGTCTGACAGCTAATTTATAATGAACTGTACTCAGAGCCTTGGCCCAACTCACTCCTAAGGCTGTATTTGTGTCACAGAGTCTTCCTTGAATGATAAATACAAAATGTTTTTCTGTATTTTGTTAATCAGTTGCTGCTTGTGGTGCTAGAATTTGTGCATTCACAGTATGATGTCAAAACGTAAACCCATATTCATACATATATAAACATATACATATGTAATAATAAAACAATAATACATTTTATGTATAGTACCTTTTTTATCTTGTGATCTCAAAGGTCTACAAAGGGATAAAAACAGGACAAGCAAATAAAATGGATAAAAGAATAAAACAAGACAGATTAAAGTAAGGATAAAAATCTAAGAGATGAACCTAATATTTTGCTGAAACCGTTGTAAGACATAATATAGGGCGGCTGTGGTGGAGTGGTTAGAGGAGTCGTCATGTACCCGGAAGGTCACCGGTTCGATCCCCCGTCCAGCCATTTAAGTTGTTTTGACCTTGGGCAAGACACTTCACCCGCCTTACCTACTGATGGTGGTCAGAGGGCCTGGTGGTGCCGGTGCATGGAAGCCCCACCTCTGTCGTAGTTAAGTGTAGTTTGCCATCAGTGTGTGAATGTGAGTGTGCGACAATCAGAGGATTGAGGTGCCCTTGATGTGTCAGAGAAGGCATTCCACAGACGTGAGACCTATCCCCATGGTCCTCAGTTTGGTTCTAGGTATATGGAGAAGGTTTAAGTGGGTGGAGCAAGAGAGTTGTGTTTTGTAGATTAAGGAGTTGAGGTAGGTGTAGGCATGTCCACATGCTGTGTGAGGAGGGAAATTTGTCATTTGTTGTATTCAATCCTGGTGGAGATGGGAATCAATGGAGGATAGGGGTAATATGCTCATATTTGCACACTCTCATCAGGATTCTAGCTGCAGTTTTTGGATGTACTGGAGCCTCTTGCTAGGAATCCCGGAGAGAAGTGCATAACAGTAGTCCAGTCTGGAGGAGCTTTTCACCATCCGCACTGGGAGCGCGACACAGCGAGGAGCCATGCGCAATGCGTGCACGTGCAACAGCAGCGATTGAACTGGGGTTCCACAGGGGCTTTCCAGAGGGAGCTGGCAGACCGTAAGGGACAGGTCCAGTCCACCCAAAGCCGAGTCATGCCCAATGGAACGGTCTCATCCATATGATTCTAAGTCTCCAACATCATGTCACGTCATGAAAACTCTCCACTGAGGTGCAGAGACTCGTTTCTTCACATCAGCTAATAAATAAACAAAGATCTATGTTCTACCAAACATCTAAGTTCCTCTGTGTTTACAGTAATTATGGTAATAAACTCCTGCGTAAAGTTAATATTTCCAGGCTTACAATGGATGAATGTGCCGGTTGCACACCACAGCAGCTTCATGCGCGCACGCACACATTTCACTCCTATTCTTACTAAGAATATTTTTCTCACTCACATTATATTTAATTAATGCGTATGCATGGTTTGATACATCTGGATTTTTTTGTGCATACGCAGTTTTCTGGATTTGACCATACGCCAAGTTTCAGTAAGAAATCCACACAAGTCTTTGTACATGAGGCCCCAAGGGCCATGGGTATGCCTGAATCTACGCACATTTCTTTTGTACATCCTTATCAATGTAGAACTGAGCGCACGTGAAACACCTCCCCTGACACGCCTTTTACATATGTTAAACACATGCAAATTACTTCCTGCTTGTGTGATGGACATGTTTGCAACAGAAATAATTTCTAGATTCAGGAAAATAATGAATTAAATATAATGTTAGTGAGAAAAAAATCTGAAGTTAGATTAGGAGTAAATTATGTTTGTCACACAAAGAACGAGTGATTGTGTATGTGTGTGTGCACACGCACGCATGCACGTGAAAGCTGTGGCGTGGCGCACTGGATCCTTCTGTGTTGCGCTCCCAGAGCGCCGCAGTGCCAAACTGAAAAAGGATCATTCCTGAAAATGGCTGATGAGCCAGTCGTCATTGTGGATCAGAAAATTCCATCTGTTTATAAATAAATGCTCTGTTATTTAACACCATGCAGTGTTGAAAAAGTATTCTGAAAAACCCTGCCCTCTTCCACCTCGTGCCAGAATTTTCTAAGCAAGAAATTCTGGGTAACCTTGTGCAAATGATGTGTTTGGATGTGCATGACTATTAAAAATGTTCATGAGTGTAAAAATAAGTTGTTCTAGTTAGTTTTCTTGTTCAGGTTAGTTAGTTGTTCATGTTTAAGTTTGTGTTATTGGCCGTAAATCGACACCATGAGCATCCTGGTGTGTGAAGGGTGCCTTCTTGTGTCACTGTACTAACTATATATAACTGTATTGTGTTAATGCAACACTAAAAAGAGTTGATTTCAACTCTGAGCCAGAGTGTGTGTGGTCCACCCACATGTGAACGGTCACAAGGCCAGCAAAGGAAAATAAACTTGGGGAGCTGGCTCTCATTTGATGGAAGTTGGCTTTTCTGATTCACTACGATGCTTTTGAGCATGACTCATTATTACTGAGTAACAATTAACACTTACCATAGTGTTACTATAATTTGAATCTTGGTCAGTATTAAAATAACACTTTCCTAGTGTTAACCTTTGACAAAACACTAGTGTTAGGTAAATTCAACACTAATGTGTATTAAATTTCAACTATTTAGAGTGTGGTTCCATCTCTGTCACAGTAGCTATGTTTACATGCGCAAAATTATTTGATTGGATTGAGATGTATTTGGATTAAATAATCGGAATATATTGTTTACATGCACACAACCCGATCATGATGAGTGTTTACATGCACCGGGCTTTTATTCTGAATAGAACCACTGACATGAGCAGATGTTAACTTTCCCTTAAAAAAACACAGAAAAAATTTCTACTTCTGTGATGAACATGAACAAACAGCTTCTGAGCACTCAGAGTTGACCTGTGACAGCTTTTAATAAAGGTGGAGACATTACTGGACTCTCTGGTTCAGCTACTGGTGACGAGTGGACTTTTTTTTTTTTTGCAAAGCAGCACAGGTTGTGTGTCTTCCTTCTTTATTGAATGAGAAAACGGGGGGAAAAGTTCTGTGCTGCAGCGTTGCTGTTCCCCTCCCTCCTACAAAGAGCAGAAACCGCTGGATAAAAGTCAGCAGGCATGCGCAGTCAGGTCAGTTTTCCACAATCAGAATAAAATGATCTGATTAAATGTTTACATGCACGCTGTTCGGATTATCAATCGGCATAAACCACCTCTCTCATTCCGATTACAAATTCATTCGGATCGAGCTGAATCGGGTCAGAATAACATGAATGGGGTGTTTACATGACACATTTTTATTCCAAATGGCCGTTTAATCCGATAACTTATCTCTATGTAAATGTAGCTATTGTTAACTTTTTAACTATTTCAAAAGTGTTATTTTAACTCGATCCAGGACCAATATAGACACTTTAGTGTTTAATTTAATTCCCTAGAAGTTGAAATAACACTTCCAAATTTGCTGTGTGAGGCCCCAGGACATTAAATTAGTCATTAAATCCATTACAAAGTTACTCCCTTTTTAGTTAGCCCTCCGTAGTCAAGATGTGTCTCTAAATTATGTAAATAAAATACTGTATATATCATTCAGCTGCTGCTGTCAGAACTTAACGAAATTTCTATAGTACAGTCTTCATAATCAAAGCTTCTTTTTCTGACAAGTTGTGCTGATGCTGCTGGAAACGTAATTTCCCTGAGGGAACTTCCCAAGGGATCAATAAAGTTTTATCTTATCTTATCTTATCTTAAGTTGAGAATTGAACTTGTATAAGATAGTTGCTTGCCTACTGGTAAAATAAACAACAAATAAAATCTACATTTCTTAAAAACATTGTTTTTGAGCACCAAGTTGTTGGAGATGCTAAGATTCTATCTAACAGCTTTTGTTTATTCTGTCAGGAAATCCAAGTCACTAATAAACTTTATATACTCCATATACTTTGATTTGCTGTGCTTTGAACATTTGAATTGTGTGTATGTGTGTGAGAGAACTCAGGCAGAAACTTCTCTTTATATGATTAGATATTTTTGAAAAAAAGTACAACTTGTCAGTTTCCCCTGTTGTGTTTATGGATGGTGGCAATCAGTGAAGATGTTTATTCAAACTGAATTCAAACAAACAAGAAATGACAGAAAGAGGTCTGAAAATACAATAAAGCTGCGTGATCAGAGCTGAGATGGAATTTAAATAATGAGGAGTAATAATGTTCTTGATAAGCTTACTGAGACTTATGGAGCAGCTTTGCAGACTGAAACTATTTATATTGATTCACTGGTGATGAACATATATCATTGTACAAATAGGAAGTTATGCTTATTACGATCTAATAATGGCTATTCACAAGTGTTTATTGTTTTCAGGATTTTTGTATTTTATCTCAAATAATTTCAAATGAGGTTGAAAAAACTGTATTCTTAGTTTAGGCTTTTATATTTATCATGGCCTTCATAACTGTATGTTTCTATTCAGTAATGCATAGACAGAAAAGAAACATCTGACGCTTCCAGTTTGTCAAATGATTTTAAAAATACAAATGTACTGTACACATGATGCAAAGGTTGCAGAGCCTCTCTAAGATGCATCATTTCTGTTAAGCCAGTAAGTTTGGATGCTCATTTTATGTTTTGCACACAAAACACTATTAATCTGCTGTTGTGCATGTAATTTTGATTTCATAAGGTTTATCCTTTAAGTTATGCATCATTTCATTAAATGCTTTGTTCAGTTCTGTTTGTGTTTTCATGAATGCATATGCCTAGATGGCTGCAAACCAGTAATTGATTTGATGGATGATGGCTTTTCTTCCCAAAAGGCTACAGACCTTCAGCTATGTAGTGTTGTTACTTTTTTTTTTTACATTGAGAAATTGTGTTGTAGGCCAAAAGCAAGTGTTTGGAAATAAAATCTATGCCTAGGGAAGTGAAACTAGTTTTTTCTTTTTGGCTGTTCAGTTTTAGCCTTTGCACAGAACTTATACACTCACTGGCCACTTTATTAGGTACAGCTGTCCAACTGCTCGTTAACACTTAATTTCTAATCAGCCAATCAC
>JARVGW010000322.1:20375874-20386922 GCA_031762495.1 Anablepsoides rubrolineatus
CTAGCTGCAGGGAGGGAGGGTGGTGGGGGAGGGGGGGGGCATCATGGGGGTGGTGGTGGTGGTGGTGGGGGGGGGGGGGTAATGAAAGAAGTGAGCCAGGTAGGAGACAGGCATGTACCAGAGGAGGGATGAGGCAGTTTCTATCTTGTATTTCTGTGAAAGTATAAGGGTAGAAAGGAGATCAGAAAACACACACGGACCCTTCCTAGAGGCGAACAGATAGTAGGGGGTTGAGTGGAAGTAAACTGCCTTCCAGTTGCCATTAGAGCACCACCTTCAGGAGAGAGGCTCTAAGAGCAGTGTCCATGTGCTCTCACTCTGCTTCACACACACATGCTGTGGCCTCCTCCAGGCATTTTTCTTCAATCTGTCAATCTAAGAGCTCCCCTCCACACAAACACACACACGCACGCACACACACACACACACCCTCCATCAGCCTACAGGACTGCACAAGTATTTTAACTTGCAGGAGGCACCTAGAGAGGACATTCAGAGCACTGAGTATGAAGAAAACAAATTTCCCAACATAAACAGCCTGTGGCTAATTTCTGAAAGCTTGTATCAAACTCTTTTGAGCATCCAACACAAAACCAAGCCTGTTATGTTATGCTGTCAAATGAATTAACAAAATTAGGGGCAGTGCTTTAGAACAAAACCTGTCAAGGAACAGGCTGATGTAAACAAACAAGATGGCTAGTTAAGTGTAAAAATAAACAATGTTGCTGTGATTTCACCCTATCTTTGATGGCCTTTAGCAAATCATAATGTATCATTGTGAGAGGGAACAACCAGGCGCAGAAAGAGAGGGGGACAAAAATCATTTGTGACATATTACCTGTTTGTGTCAGTGAAGTACAGCGTTATTGTTACAATGGAAATCAAAAGGGTCAAGTCCTCTGGGTACCTTTGATGGGAAGGACATTTAATCCAAATTTATGCACCTCAGGTAGAGCTTCAGGTCAAGGACAGTGTGGGTTTGGATCTGACAGCCATGTTGTAAACAGAGCAGCCATTTACATGCCAATCACCGGCCCTCTTTCAGGACTTGGACACAGATCTGCAATATGCACCATCAGCAAGCAAACAGGAAGTGTGTGTGTGTGTGTGTGAATAAGCAGAGAGTTTTGCATCTAGAGTGCTTTTGACCTCCAGGGTGAGACAATTTGGAGTTCCCTCAAGCAGCATGAGTGAAGATGTCGTGGCATACCTTGCTGGCCCTGTCCTCTTCCATCACACAGCCGCTCAGTCCTAATCAGAGCCGACACATTGTCTGTCCGTCGGTTCATTTGACGGCCATGTTAACTTCAAAGTTTGTGCTTTTGCCAGAAATTGCTTTCAGAGCTTGGGAATGAAAGACAAAATAAAGGTTCCAGTTTGTGACAGAACTGTTGCAAATTGCCTTTCCTGTGAAGTTGTAATAATCCTAAAAATACAGGTGCAACAGATACAGCTCATACAGTTCATAAACCTCAGCAAATCTTTTTTTAAATTTGTCGGAATGATGGAATTTATGTAAATATGATTTGTTGTTTCTTTGCCACAGAGACAAGTCAAAACAACTAAAAATACAGGGGATAGGAAAAGTGACAGAGAGGTATACTCCAAGTCTAGCCTCTTGGACATGCTTCCATTAGTGACAGTAAACTCCATCTAATCCATCTAATCCAAAGACCCAAATACCACAATGATTAACCACCATGACTTTACTAAGCAAAACCACAGTGGATTTATGACACATACTGAGGAGTCCACTGCATTCCTAATACAGCATCTGCCTAAAGACCTGACCAAAGACCTTCTACGTTCAGACTGATTTTATATCATATCTGTGTCATCAACTAGTGTGAAGGGGGGCTTTATCAGCATACTTGTAGTTATTTTGTCTTCCTGAAAATAATAATGATTTGAATGTTTGCAAATGACAGTTCACTGTAGAACTTAGAACATTATCATGTTTAGGTGAGAGTGGAATGTTAATGGTATAAGCAGTCATGATGTATATGTGCCAAAGTGCAAAAAAAATACATTTTTGTTTGCAAACAACGGATTCTAAACTTTTTTAACCCACAAATAAGTAAAAGAAAATCACTGGTAATCCCAAATGCATGATCATTTAAAAATGAAAATGCCAGAAGTTCACTTATTAAACCTAGAAATAAAATTTCTTATCTTACATGTAAGAACATTCTGAAGTTTCTAGTGCACTTTGTCACCAAAACTGAAAACAATATGCAATCATTTATTTGATTTAGTAAGTCCAAAAATCCAATTCAGATTGCATATCGATGTAATAGATTTAGTCATCATTACCATGGGGAGAAATAAGGAAGCACAGTACCATTCCTCTACAGCTCTGGTACAGCGTTCATTTCAATGTGATTGCTCAATTGCATGTTTATCATCCATGACATTGGCGAAATGTTTGTTTCTCAGAGTCACCTCATAAAACCCTCATTTACAAAAGTTTAGCCGAGATTAGTCCATTAGCCAAATTACCTAGCCAAGCAGTTGATTTCCAAACGCAGCGTCTTCAATCTGCAACACAGCATGGGACCTCGCTCGCAGAAGACATAAGAGGAAAAGTAGGAAACGGAAGAAGAAGCCAAGAATATGAAGGGGGAAAGAAACGCTTGTCCCGGGGGAGCAATCTCTAATCTCTGCTGCAGTGTGTGAGTCACCCAACCTTTACCTTTTTCCTTGAGTTCAACCTTAAAGAAGTAAAACACGCATCGCTTATAATGTCAGCAACCTTCATAAAAGCCAGACCAACTCTATACTGACTCTGTGAGCGGGCTCACTATTAATTGAATCACGTAGAAGTTCATTCGAAGTGTCCTTCACAACCAGGGTAAATATCAGAATGACACGCAGTGTTCGCAGCATGAATACCAGTCACCTATCTTATTAGGTGTCTGAATCCTGACCGCATAGATAAAGTAGAAAGGGCCTTTTGAAAAGGGTTTCTTAAGAGCTCTAATCGGAAGATGTCTCAGTTTAGTTGCCCTCATTTCATGTTGGTAACTCTGTCTTTTTTTTCAAAGGCACAATTACCTTGCAAACTCACGTCTGTTTGCCCTTTTCTTACTTTTTCATTATCACTGAATGGCTGTGGGAGAGATTAAAAGGAATTAATTCATAACTACAATTACTTAATTTTCTTTCTCTAACTTTGTTCCTTCTTTCTGTTCCAAACTTTGGAATAGGTCTGGTGTCTAAACCAAGGTTTTGACCCCCTATTTAAATAAGTTAATGTAGTGGACTGTGATGGGAGAGAAATGGGGAGAAGCCTGTATCACTTCCATACAGTTGGCTCCAGGGAGAATTTGATTCCCTTTCATCTGTCACTCTCAAGGTGTCATTCTCCACCCCAGGTTGTTATCGCCACGCAGGCTCTGACAGCTTCAAGCCGCTTGCTCAAGGAAAAAAAAAAAAAAAAAGAATAAGAGAAAGAAACTGTTGCAAAGCTTAACGATGAATGCATGTGGAGGGAGACAAAAATGACATATCGTTTTTGCACAGACGAGGATTGATGCTGCTCCGCTGACACCTTTCTAATAAACAGAGAAAAGCAGATGGTAGTGTTCATTTTGTGCTCTTCATAGGTAATTCTTGAATTACTTTGTAAATTCTTTTTTATCCCATTGTAAAACCTATAATAACATGGTATCATGCTTTAGAAGTGCAATGTAAACAAAGCCATCCATAGTATAACCAAGGATTCTTGATGTTTTAGGGAAGACAGTTTGCTTTTAATAGTCTACTTTCAATAAGTGTTGCAGGAAAATATATGTAACAGTGCACAGCTTTCTATTTTGCACTTATAGCTCCTAGTTATATGTTGTAGCTATTCAGGCTTTGCAGTAAAAGATAACATCACCCAACAGCCACAGGTATTACAACGGAAATATGTCTAAAAAAAACTTGAGTAGGTCTTCTGGATGGGTTCTTCTTCATTGAAACATTTTGTCTCTTCTCCAAAAGATTTCTTCAAACTTGTTGATCCAGTATGTGAAGGTGAGGCTTATAAGGCTGAGTTTACCTTTAACTCATCAGATTAAAGAAGTCTTTTGGAGAAGAAACCAAACTTTTTAACAAAGAAGCTGTACGTTGGACCTACTCAACTTTTTTTTTTTTCTACCCAGTTTATTGAGATACCCCAAAACAACTGAACTACAGTTTCTGAGACCTTTGTCACTTATATAGGCTTAAGGTCCCCCTTTAAATTCTTAATCACCACACTCTCTATCAGTTTATGTGGACCCCGTGTCTTGGATACACTGCCACCACTGTCCCATGCTTCGACCAGGACACATATATACTGTCACTAGTCTTTGGGCATTGTTATGAATCCGATTTAAAGATTGATGACGGCTTGTAATCTGCTTGTTGTTGGATGGCCAAAATCCCCTTTGTCAAAAATGGTTTTGTGTATGTGGGAACATTTTATTACCTAGAACTATAGAGTGTAAAAGCACATTTACTGCCTTCAATGGCTGGCTGGTCTCATGGTGTCCAATCAGAAAGCATTTTATATTTAGATCCACTGAAGTCATGTCAAAAGAGAAATGCTACATAATTCCTTTAAAAGCAGAATATTTTAATTTTTACATTTTGATTTGATGTTCCTTTGACTTCTCATCAAAATTTCCTGCTGAACTATTTGAAGGTTGAGCATGAATTTAATCCATATGTTATTGGTCGTTGGATCAATTTACAACAAAACTGATCTCAAAACAGTATAAAACTGGGCAATTAATCTTTAAAGTTTGCTTAGTCAAAACTAATGTTATCATGACCTTCCTATTTTTTACCATTGCATTTCTTTTTTTCTTCTTACCATTGCATTACATTATAGATTACACTACTTGTGCTGGATTTTTTTATCTGCCTTTTAGATCTTGTCTTTAAGGGTTCAGTAAAGCCTATTTGATATAAATAGAAGAGATAGTGAGGACAGCAGCATTATGACATCATTGCCTTTATTTGTCAAACAACAGGCCTATTCCTTATTAAACACAGTTCAGACATAAAAGTGACTTTTCAGAAGATAATTCATTCTTTTGCCCTCCCCGACACTTCAGTTCACTCTTCACTTCTCTCCAAATGTAAAATAGAAGCAGCAATGTGAGAAATCCTCTGACATCCACAGATTGTAATAATCTCTTCTTTACATTCTTCAATTTCTAACACCTTCCCATAAAAACAAATTTATGATAATCCATTGGATGTTGTCAAATCCACACAAGGCCAGCCAAACATGTTTTTTTTCTCTTTGTTCTGTGTGTGTGTGTGTGTGCGTGCGTGCGTGTGTGTGTGTGTGTGTTTGGAAGCACAACAGCATTGTACTCTGTAATAATTACTTCAAGCACCCTTTTCGTTCACTTACTTTAGCAGTCTTTTGGATTTCCATATCACTTCAGAGATTCTGAAGTTACCATAATTCAAAAACCCCTGGATCTAACGCCTGAATTCTGTATAGCGTGAGATGAACACACACTAATCTGCTTTGGTGTTTGTGGGGTGTTTGTACATATGCATGGCTCATACAAAGTAGACCACAGTCTTTCAGGCAGACGCTAGCAGATGGGAACTCAACATATGTGAGAACTGTAGTCTGCTAATGATGGTGCAGCGTTGTTGTTGACTTGGCTTATTATGATTACAGCGAACAACTTGCTGCCAATAACTGATATGCAAACATATCCGTACATTTCAGAAAGTTGCTGTTCCAAGCCAAGAAATAAACGAGCACATAAGTGCTAATAAATTGCCCAAACTGACATTTATCACTGTTCATGGGTTAAAAGATGAAGATATATATTAGGTTTTCTTAATTAATAGAAGAGAGAAGAGAGCTGGGAAAGAAAAGAAATAGTATAATGGAGTAGCACCAGAAATGCTCTCATCCATATTTATACATCTATAACTTTGTACTATGTCTCTTGTAAACTCTTTGATGAATCGGTGTGTTACACGCACCTGCAAAGTATTAATTAATTGATGCAGGTTGTGTTTGACTTTTTAACTTCAATACATGAACCATCATAATGTTGATTCTAGATACAAATTTCGTAGAGCTGTAAATCTTGGCTGACATTCAAAGCATCTAAAACTGCATCAATCTCTGGTCATAAATAATTAGATAATTCTAAATAAAATGTATTTTATAGTGCTTTGAAAAAAGTCAGTCCTAATGTTTAAGTGACAAGAGAGAAATCAAATACATTTTCCAAAAATAATCCCCTGAGTCATGTTTTGGCAAAATTAATTTAAAAAAATCAATAACTACCATTTGTTCAACTTTTTAAGTTTTTTTTTATGTTTCCTGAAAAACATTTAAAAAGGGGTGTAAGTGATACATACCTTTCATTATAACTCACATAAGTGCTAATAGTAATAACTTGTACCAAAAGTTAAAGGGTCTTAATGTCTTCTCCCATATATATGTGTGTGTATTTCTGAAATAATTGTTTCTATATCTAAAAATGTTTCACTTTAGATTTGGGAAGGTTTTATAATTTACAATTGGAGAGTCCTGAGTTCCAAGTTGTAAGCTGCATTAAATGCTCTGTGGCAAAAGTTAGTCACATGTATGTTAAACTTACTCACCTCCCAAGAGAGAGTCTTAGGGTCTTTGTTAGTCTGGCTCACAACAGAGATGCTTTAATCACATGCATGAAAATATTAAAAAGAGGGAAACTGTTTGGGTATCAAACATAATGCTTTAAAGTTTTAAAAAGCTGAAATCTGAGAAATCAATTTAAACTTTTCTTTTTCTTGTTTGACATAAATGGCTTCCTTTAACCCCTCTCAGATCATCTGTCTTTTTTGTAAAACATATAAAAATCTTTGTCCTCAAAAGAGTCACTTGCTTGAGGTGTAGATGCACAGCTGAGTCTTGTCCTGACAAGCTGGTTCTCCTGTGTTGAGCCATGTGTCTGTGGGGAGACTGTTTAACTTTAAAACTCTATATTTTCCAATTCTGAAAAGAGAAAGCTGCACGGGAAGCAAAATGTCTAGTTTCATTCAGGATTTTCCACATCTTCACCACGCAAAACAGTATGTGTGTGTTTGTTTGGCAACTTGGCAAAATATCTTATTAATTTTTGGGAGAAGTTTAATGAAACTCTCAGAAAATAATCATTAAATGAACATTTGCAAATCATTAACTCTTGAAGTCAACCAAATTCAAAATGGCTACCACAGCTAAGTAACCTTAGCAAACACAACAATATATGCTACCCAGTCACTTTTACAGATTTTGAACTAAATGTTTGTGTAAAAGTGGCTAAGCAATACACTTTGTATATGTTGTCTTTTTTTTAGGATTAACTGTCAACACTGTCTTTCAGCAAAATATCTAATAAAACAGTGGTTTGATTTAATCAACTTCTCAAAACACATTTATTTTTCAGATTTCCATATATTGATGTTTGTTTTGGTAGTGAGGGTCATGTTTACCACAAAATCTGAGCACTAACACATCTTGCAAGTTTTTGCAATATCCCAAGATTGAACATAATATGTTTTACATGGTTTAAGATGTCTAAAACTTTGTCCCATCTCATTAGATGATCTTAGTTTTAAACTCTGGCATAAAAGATAAAGACATTACATGATATGACTTAAATGTGTACTGGAAGTCAGACTTACTTTAGTTTTTTTTTTTTGCAGTACAAGTTTATTTGTTTGCTATTTTACTACAGTACTTTTTAGGTTGACAGCTCTCAACCATGTCCTGTCACATAGAGATGCATCTGATAATCAAAATATTTCCACAGCTCTAATAAAATTAGTAAGCAAACATGGAAAAAACTCCTTACTCAGCAGTTTGAAATACTGCCCCAAAAAGCATTCCCCATAACATCTGGCTGCTTCAGGTTGCATATTATAATGCATGTTGCTTTACTGCCTTGTATGAGCACAGCGTGGTTATTGTTGGAATAATATGCAACAGTGTGTAGTTTGAGCTCATGCTGCCAGTAATGGGCCTGTGTTTTCTTTTATGTGCAGCTGAACAGTGTATGGACTGGCTGCAGACGCCTCTGCTAATAGGTTTCTTGTGAGTGGTCCTGCTGCTGCTCTGCAAAGGTAATATGTCACAGTCCAAGTCCCCCCGGCTGTGCGGTCTGTCTCACCACCGCTCTGCACCACTCCATCAAGGCGTCCCTCTGCACAGACTAGCCTCCAGGGGTGACGCCTGCCCAGGAGAGTCCAGAAGTCTTTAGGTAATGCCAGATAGAGATATAGGACTGCAGTGGCATGTGTGTCTGTGTGTGTGTGTCTGTGTAATGTGTGTTAGTGAAAGGGAGAGAGGTTGGCTGTGAGGCTTTGATAGAGTTTCTGCAACTAGAATCTATGTGGTTAAAGAAACCACTTGCCGCAAACTAATTTCTCTTCGGGACAGGCATTTTAGTTTTACTGTCAAAGTAAAAAATGAGACAAATCAAATATATAATTATTTCAACTACTCACATTCAACACCATATCCTGCTTGTGGTTTGTCTTTGTTTTTATTATTTTATATTTGTGTAGCTGGAGGCCTCTGAGTGTCTGAATGTTGTAATTAATCACTCTGATTTGGAATCACTGACATTTGGAAGTTCAATAGCAAGCCTGTATGTTCTGACATTGATAAACTGTCACTTTCAGACGCTTAAATACACAAGAATATGTTGTGTCCTCATTATGTCACAGTTGTGATTACAGCACATATAAAAAACATGTTGACAGCCCAAGTCCCCTACTGAGCAACAGATGGAATTTCATCCTCTGACTATTAACTACTCTTTTTGTCTTTGATATCAATAAAGTCATTAATAATCTATAGTGTATAATTATTACAGTAATTAATATTAAATTTAAAATATAATTGCAATGTTTAAAAATGCATAAAAAACACTTTAATGTTTAATAAAAGCACTGCCACATTTTTCATTTACAGTGTAACTTCCAGCTGAGCATCAGACATCATTTCATCTGTGCCTTGCTTTGTAAAGGAGATTATTTAAATTTCTGCACACATTTAAAACAATAATATATGACATTTTGTAAGAGATCATTACATGTTAATCAAAATCTCTCTGCACTTACTAGACAATCCAACTTTTAAAGGGACAGTCTTATGTATTTTCCAGGCACATTGTTCTATTCTATACCACAATCAAGTACCTTCAGTTATGAAATACTGCATTTATCAAAAATAAATTGGACTTCACCTCATAGCTAAACAACATTGACATTGACCTCTGTCTCTTTAAGAACCTCCTGTTGCCCTGGACATTCCCACTCCAGCAAGTTTTCAAACAATGCTTCAGGGGAGGGGATCTCTGTGGGGTGGGAGCTCTGCCACAGACTCATTTTCGAGGGGGGGGGGGGGGGGTTGTGTAGGTAGGCAGTGCTTTGTACCAACAATCATTTAGGCAGGTCCACATGGCTACCACTGGAGATTCAAGGATTTCTCAAACATGCATGAATGAATCAAAGCAACACTTTGGGTCTTTGCTTGATGTGAGAATGACATCATGACACGATAAGGCTCAAAAAAGTTGATTTGCATAAAAAAAATACAATAAAATGAAATAAAGGGTTGCTCACATTGATCTGAATGCAGGACATCTGAGTATTGCCTGCAGCTGACAGCAGATTGGGTTCAGCTCAGACAATCAAGAGGAAAAGTTTAAGTGTCATTTAGCAAGATTGTCAAGATGACACTAGTGAGTATCTGAGTCTACTTCTTTTTCCTCAATATTAAAAAGCACATCAAAGAAGGCTATTTTTAACAAACATTTAAAAAACGTTAAACAAATTTATGAAGAAGAAACCCAACTGAGTTTTTGTATACATACAGTTAGGTCCATATATATTTGGACAGAGACATATTTTTTTTCCTAATTTTGGTTCTAGACATTACCACAATGAATTTTAAACAAAACAATTCAGATGCAGTTAAAGTTCAGACTTTCAGATTTAATTCAGTAGGTTGAAGAAAATGATTTTATAAAAATGTGAGGAACTAAAGCATCTTTTAAACCCAATCCCTTCATTTCAGAGGCTCAAAAATAATTGGACAGATTAAATAATTGTAAATAAAATGTTCATTTCTAGTACTTGGTTAAAAAACCTTTGTTGGCAATGACTGCCTGAAGTCTTCAACTCATGGACATCACCAGATGCTGTGTTTCCTCCTTTTTAATGCTCTGCCAGGCCTTCACTGCAGTGGTTTACAGTTGCTGTTTGTTTGTGGGCCTTTCTGTCTGAAGTTTATTCTTTAACAAGTGAAATGCTGCTCAGTTGGGTTGAGATCAGGTGACTTGGCCATTCAAAAATATTTCACTTATTTGCTTTAATAAACTCCTGAGTAGCTTTGGCTTTATGTTTTGGTTCATTGTCCATCTGTAGTATGAAACAACAACCAATCAGTTTGGCTGCATTTGGCTGGATCTGAGCACACAGTGTGGCTCTGAATACCTCAGAATTCATTCATCAATAAACACTAGTGACCCAGTGCCACTGGCAGCCATGCATGCCCAAGCCATCACACTGCCTCCGCCTTGTTTTACAGATGATGTGGTGCTTTGGATCATGAGCTGTACCACGCCTTCAACATACTTTTCTCTTTCCATAATTCTGGTAGAAGTTGATCTTGGTTTCATCTGTCCAAGAATGTTCTTCCAGAACTGTGCTGTCTTTTTAGATGTGTTTTTTAGCAAAGTCCAGTCTAGCCTTCTTTTTCTTGATGCTTATGAGGTGCTTGCACCGTGCAGTGAACTCTCTGTATTTACTTTCATGCAGCCTTCTCTTTATGGTAGATTTGGATATTGATACGCCTATCTCCTGTAGAGTGTTGTTCACTTGGTTGGCTGTTGTGAAGGGGTTTCTCTTCACCATGGAGATTATTCTGTGATCATCCACCACTGTTGTCTACTGTGGGCGCCCAGGTCTTTTTGCATTTATGAGATCACCAGTGCTTTCTTTCTTTCTCAGGATGTACCAAACTGTAGATTTTGCCACTCCTAATATTGTAGCAATTTCTCGGATGGATT
>JARVGW010000322.1:20439963-20450195 GCA_031762495.1 Anablepsoides rubrolineatus
GCCAGGAATCTGAAAACGTGATTAGGTCATTTTGACCAAAATTGACTTAATCCTCATTTCGATATGATGGGTCACATATTATATTATATTATATTATATTATATTATATTCATTTAGGAGCCTAAATCATGATTTGAACAAAACTGCCTTGTTTTGTTTGTTTGTTTGATAGAAAACATTCAGGCCAAAATTTCAAATGCCTGGGCCTAATGATAATGATAATAATCATCATCTTTAAACTAGTCCAAATTTTTTAATTTTAATTTTAAAGGTTTACTCCAGTAGAACATACAGTATCATCTGTGTTTAGACAGCTGCCAAAGTGGATATGAAGTTGTGACAAATTAGGCATAAGGTACAAAGACACCTGTGGCAGACGGCTTATTTTTTTGTACCCAAAATGTATGGGTACTAAGTGACCAAAGCTGCAAAGGTGTGATTTGGTGAAGTTAAGAATTGACCTGAAGCCACCTCAACATAACAGAAGTAGCAGATGTTGTACAGCTCTCTGTGAGTCATGTTGGTCCTCAGATATGTCCTTTTTCTAGCCATCCTAAGACTGAACCTTCTCCTGCAATGGAATGAGCACATTTTCAGCCTCAAGGTCATTAAATAAAACTTAAGTGATTGAATAATCACCCTCACATGCAGTGATAAGATCTGGTGTTGCTGATCTTCACCATGCCTCCGGGCTTTCCTGGTGTTCACAGATGGAGCGTTTTACTCCCTTTTGTCTAACTTTTGCACTTGATACTGATCTGTCCTTCTGGCTATAGCGACATAAAAGAAAGAGAATGGAGGTAAAACAAAAAAAAAAGCTGTCTTCCATCTGCCTGTTCTACCTTTTCTTAGTTTAACTTGGATCTAAAACAGAACCTTTTGACCTCTAAGAGTTTTATGTGGGTCCGGTGTGGCTCGGCTGGGTCTCTCAGATGAAGATTTTTGCTTCTTGCCCTGTTTCAAGGTAAGTTCCTTTCCGTGAGCCATTCCCTCGCGCAGCTCCCTGACCCGTACTCTGAACTGTGGAGGCAGTGTGCAAGAGAACAGTTCAAGGACAAAAGTCTCCTCACTTCAGCAGTGCTCTGTGGTTCCGCTTGGTCGCTTCCGCTTGTGGAAGAATTCCCCCGAAGCTTCCTCTCTCAGGGTCCAAAACCCGATGTCATGTTCTGTGGTCTTGTCTGTCCGATAACTCAAACAGGATAAATAGGAATGTTCGACATAAAGTATAAATATATCCCTTGTGTTTGTTACATTAGAGGGCGGTAACATTTTTTCCATTAGAAACAACATTCATGTGAAGCCCTTTTTAAGAGGCTAAATAAAGAAAAAAAAACAGCATTACTGCAATTTGAATATGCTGCTCATCCTTTTAGGTTGGAAGGGGTTTCTTCAAATATTTATCAGGTAAATATGGCTTTAAAAAATCCTTTATGCAGCATGGCAGTGTTTGTTTTGCAGCAGGCTTCTCAGCTCATTAGAGAGGGGATTTAAATACAGTAACTGAGCACATTTTAAATTGAGCTTCTTATGGCACGGGAGAGGTAAGGTGTTTACGTGAGGAAATGCCAATTATTGCACAATGTCTGACCTGTAATTAGGTTTAATTACCTTTCACACAACCAGAACACTGTACGCTCATTCTTGTTGCTATGTAACCCAGCATTTTGCCGTCATAGTTACATAATTGTCCAGTAATACCAGCAACCGGCCTGGTATCCATATGACTCGTTTCTATGTTTGACCTGTTTTCACACCACAGCTCGTGTTTTAGAGAAAAAAAAAAATCATGCAAATGCAGCAAATAGTCTCCTAAACATAGAAAGGTTAATGTGTTGCTGCAGTGAGTTTCCAGCTCGTAACCAAAATGCAATAAATGTTCTCTTTTATCTGTGCTGCCACACAATCTTTCCCTGACTCTGAGTTCTGGATTTAACAGTATGTCAAAGCAATTGTAGGGTGGTGTTTATATGAAGAAGAAAAAAAACAGAAAGAAATGAATACCTGCCTTTGTAGTTACACCTCCCACTGCAGAACATTTAAGCATGTTCCATTAAAGTTGTTTCTCACACGCTGACAAGGATAAGTTATACTGACAAGATTCAGACCTGGCTCAGTTCAGTTTGATGCAGTCTGGAAATAAATATGTCATTTATGCCTATAAATATGGCAGTGGGTGAGCTAGCTTCAAGTAGACATCTCAATTTAAAACTACGGTGAGTATTTTAGACTCTTGATTCCTCAGGAATGCGGCACCTGACGGTTGTTTGACTTAATTCTTTACTTTGATGTTCACGTCTGACACACGTTTGGATCAGGGACCGTCTGATTCACTCTTTATCTCCTGTCGCCAAAAGGCAAGAGACACACAATGTTTTTGCCTGTGTTTTTTAGTCATTAACCTTTTTTTGAAATTGCAAATCCCACGGAGATGTCTTTTGCAAGAGAGGCTGGAAGCCAACGTAACGAGCATGTTTTTGGAAAACCATTGGACCCTGAGAAAATCCATGCACGGTGAAAACATGCAAACTTTGCACAGAGAGATTCTGGGTCCGAACCGGTGATCAAACCTTGTTGTGAGGCAACAGTGCTAACCCATGAGCCAATGTGCTGCCTATCCATGTGCGTTCATTGTTGTGTTGGTAAAATATTTCATTGAACCACTGGACAGATTTTAATTAAGCCCTTAGAAAGCTTCCTTTGTGTGAAGATCCAGAACTGATTAACTTTCAGGAATCCACTCAATTAAAAACAGACACCTCAACTAATCAACCTGAGCAAACATAAATATCAACAATTCAGTCAGTTTTACTGAGATTAAGCTTAAATTTAGTGTGGTTGGAGCTGAGAGTCTCTCATACTAAATACCTCAAGAGCCCTAGTGCACAAAACCTTCAAACTCTTACCAAAACAGCTATAACTTTTTTTTTTTAATATTTCACTGGTTAATTTAAAAAGAGAAGACATTTTCAGTCACTATAAGGTTCTAGACCAGGAGTGCCAAGCAGGAAATTTAACCTGCAAGGAGCATGATATAAATTAAGCATCTTTATCTTATTTATTTGTTGTAAAATGAAAAAAAAAGACATTCAGTTCAGTTTGAGCTTTAGTACACAGACATGTTGACACATGCCTCTTAATGAGATACCTCCGAGCTAACATGGCAGCTTTTGACTTGCAAATATTGCAAATGTACCATAAAGTGTGTCAAATGGCTCTGTATGTGTGTGTGTGTGTGTGTGTGTTGCAATGAGGATGATAAATAGTGATTATGAGTTCAGAGGTACAGATGTGAAGAGTGTAAATGACAGCCTGGAGAAAAGGAAATGAGTGACTAAAGATGCATTAATACATTTTAATAGCAAACGACAGAAGATTTGATCACAAAAAAGCATCATGTGGTCTGATTTCTTTTTTTTTTTTTTTTACTTTTCCAGAACTAGTTTGCATCTTCTCCTTGGCGAAACAAAATGATAGCAGATGTCTGCTTTGCACAAGAAACCTAATGGCATCTTCAGCTCCTCCATAACTTGTTTTAGAATCAACTGGTCTGAACCTCTGACGGGCGATTCATCTTATTGATTTCTACATGATGTCACTGATGAGCAGCAGGGCTCGGAATGGGCGAGAAAGAAGCCTCCCCCTTTGCAGCAAATTGAATGCATTCTTGTGTAAATCTTGTGCACAAGTTGTGAAAGTGTCCCACCTGACACTAATGTCTGTGCTGTGAGGAAAATCATTTGTTTTTGTCCTCGTTAGAGATCGGTGAGGACAGCCACAGCAAATAAAAGTCACCTCTAACAGAGGAGACCTGCTTTATGAAGAAATGCATTCAAGGTGGAAGAGACGGGCTGTAAAGTGTTGTTTTAAGGTCCAACGCTGCACATGAGAAAAGACTGGGTCTTATTAAAGATCTGCACATTGATTAAAAAAGTTATACTTTTTGGAAATATTGATTTACTTTTTTTCTGCTTCTGCGTTTTGTTTTTATGTCTCCTTAATACAACGATCATGCAGCTTTGTAGAGGACACTGATTTATTTTTAACAAGCAGCTACGCCAGTGTTCCCCACTGCTGAGGGATTTGAATGGTGAATGTTTGTTGTCTTCAAGATGAGTGTTTTTCTGGACTGGAATTGATCAGGGACTGCAAGTAAACCTTAATGTTTTTGGTGCATGATATTCAAGAGGGTAGGAGTTACACTGTGTATAAGAACAGAAGGTAGCAATTTCACACTAGGAAGCGGAGTTTATTCAAAGGATCAGAATGATGGTGGCCATTTTTTGGTATTGATATGGCAACCCAATTTTTAACATTGACCTTTTTTATGTTTAGATGCATTTACACACCAAAACAGAAGTTGACACATTGCTTATTTTTGACCCAATTATTCAAGTATAAATTCTACTTTAAAGCTATATAAAAAGTAGAAAGCATAGTATCCTAAAAATGATTGGCAGCTGGTTCATACGTGTATGATGACAGCTAACTTGGGTTGTGATGTGTCAACCCAATTTTCAATAGGACCTTTCTTATATTTAGACCACCAAAATAGTAGTCAGTACTTCACTTACTTTTAAGTTTTCCAATGGAAGGACAGAGGGTATTTCCAAGTACCCTCTTCACTCCACAATAGGGGACAAGTGCCACAGACCATATGTGTGATGCAGCAGATTGTCTGTTGTATTCAAATTTAATGCTAATATTTTACTTCTGTGCAGCATTTTCTCTTTTATTTCCAAGCATGCTTCAGCCCTGATATTGTGCCTGAGGTTTTTATTATTATTATTATCATTATAAAAGCTTAATTTGCTTTAAACTTTAAATTTCTAATTTAATTACCCTCTGCTGTGGCAGCCCTTAAAGCAGTGAGAGAGGTTTTTTTTTTTCATCACTTAACTGCTTTGTGGTAATTTTGCACTTTGCAAATTGGAGTTTAACATTTGTGAAGCTACAAAAGTAAGCCTAGAAATTAAATTTGGGTTTCTGTGGATTCTACCCAAAGCCTTAAAGTTAAACTCATATAGTGTATGTGAAACTCTGACATGTCATTAGGCATCCAATGTGCCGAAGTCAGCTTCAAGTTAAGTCAAGCAGGTCTCGCTAAATGGACCAAAAATCAGTTTAGCACCACTTCTTGTTTTAGTTCATCTACAGAACCTCTACTCTTCCTAGTTTGGGTGGTAATGAGACGAAATGACATTATCTTCAGAAGTTTGATGGGAAAATGTGGAAGTATGTACAATATTTGTACTTTACAGTCTAATTTACAGCCAAGTTTAAAGAGAAAAAAAGTACAATGTATACATTTAGGACCATTTTGCAAAAGCATAGGTATATAACATGCTTTCTCTCCTTCCTCAATAGACTTAACCAGTTATTTTATGCTCAAATGCTTTGAATGTTTTATATCCTATTGCTAAACAGGTTTAAAATGTTGAAAAGCTAACTAAGTAATGGTGCCAGTGTGAAACACAAGGGAAAAGGTACAATATCTGGAAGAGAAAAAAAATAAAAAAGGACAAAACAAAGCTTCCTGCCAGACTAAAAAAAATCTGGCAGGTGAAATGAACATGCTGTAGTGACATCTGCCACCCTACCTGCCCAGAAGAACCTGCTTGTTTGTTAATAGATAAGGCTGACATCTATACACAAACTATGTAGTTTGTGTATAGATGTCACAAAAGTTTAGACAATGACTCAGAAAGTACAAAGTAGGGCATGGAGACATTCTTATAGCATCCAGAAATGCCTAGAATGTGAATTTTCTCATATTTTGGGTTTGGACCATATTATTTTTTATTTTTTTAGACAATGTAATTTTCTAATAAATGGGATGCTCTTTTGTTTTGTGGTAATGTTTGTTCTTTACAATAAAAACTAGTATAATTAATGATGAGAGTGGTTACCCGACGCATCAATAAAAGATGCAGAGGAAGCCTGACCAAGCACCCAAACATGACAAGTACAGAGTGAGAATGAGTTGGAAATGTAAGGTCAAGAAACCACAATTCCCATTCATCTGTTTTCTTTATCAGTTTTATTCTATCCAGGGTTGCAGGGGAGCTAGTGCCCGTTTCCAGGGGTTGTTGGGCAAGAGGCGTGGTACACCCTGGACATGTTGTCAGTCCATTCCAGGGCCACACTGTGAAGGAGTAGACACAAAACCATTCACACCCACCTGAGGACAATTTAAAGCTGCTAACCTTTGGTGTCAAAGTGAAACAAAAGGGGATTTCAGCGGAATGAAGTACCTGGAGAAGCATGCACAGGGAGAACATGCAAACTCCACTCAAAAAGGCTGCAGCTGGTTTTCAACCTGCAACCTTCCTGAGGATATAGCTTCAACCACTGCATCACCATGCCTCCCATTTCCCCACATAACATTGATTAAAGTAAAAGGATCACCTCTTTGAGGGAAAAATCACCGTGTTTTGCTTGTCGTTCCAAATTTATCAGTCCGGTAAACACGATGGCAACCCACCAGCAGCTTTACTGTTGGCTGAGCAAGACTTGATTGCTTCTGAAGTGTGAGGATATTTTGGCACCGGTTAATTAATTGTAATAAGGCTGGCCGGTGTGTGCGATGTCAGTGATGAAGCTCGGGTGAGAGGCGAGGGCTCGGCCTGCTCGACAAAAGCCCGTGCAGGACTTCGAGCTGTCGGGCGGCTGTGCTCTGGAGACCATGGTCTGGCGCTCGTCTAGATACACATCTGCTCTGATTAATCGCCAGTTTCGCACAGTGCATACGTTTCATTATCAGCTTTAAGTGGCTGAAAACAACAAGGATCAGGGCCCCGAGCAGAGCTGCAGGGAGAGGAAGTATGAGATGGCAAGCAGAATGTCCTCAGTCTATGAAAGAGGCTGGATTCCTCTGGTTTTTCCTTCTTTCTTTCAAGCACAAGTGGCATTTATTAAACTATAAATGAAACTTGTGCCTGGTTCGCATGGCAAGACACAATGATTAAAATGAAGTGGTTTCACTTACAAACATTCCGATGACAAACAGGAAATCCTGAGAGACCTCTCGCGATCAAACGTGTGTTCAGAGTCAATAAACATGGCTGACGAAGAAGAAGCAATGGACTATTTTTAACAAACGTCTCAGACGTCCAGCGGATTTCTGGGTGCACCATGCTTTGTCTTCTGTATTTTAGATTCCCCTCCGTGTTTACATCACCTCGCTTTCTGATTGGCTACATATCACATTGAACAGGCTGCGAGCTTGTTTGTACTTGGGGGAACACCACACACACTGGGATGTTGTGCCAAGACAATCCAACATGTTGAATATCACAGATTTGAGGTCAGTGCCATCCTGCCTACCTTCTGAGCAGAGTAGCTCCCTCAATTCACTACACGTGGCAGGAATATCTCCTAAGATTATCTTTAGAGCCATCACAATAATCAGAGCGTACTTAAGATTGTTGGAAGTGCACAATCAAGCCAGGAATTGGCACAATTATCTTACCGCGTGAACCTGACATTACTGCAGAAATCTGCTAATTTATTCTTCTGCCTAAACATAGGATGTCAAAATCCATACATCAAAATAGGTCTGTTTTTGGAGATCAGAGATGTTCCAGAGTGCTCCGTATCATCAGAACTCTGCAGTTCAGCCTCCACATCTGTATTCACAGAAGCACCTAGTGGTTAAAAGCCTTGCTCAAGGGCAGCTTGACAAAATGGATTGAGAAGGTGATAAATGATTCGTAGTTTCCAGTCTTCAAAAGGAGGGAAAACTGTATTCCACACAGGGGGGGTGGGTTAGAATAGGGGGGCTTTACCCTCCATCACACAGCCTGACAGGGGGTGATCACTTACTCTGCCCACATCCAACGGCGATTCACGGAGACTCACTTGTCCACAAGCGCTTTCCAGAGATTTTATGATTGTTGTTGTCCTTGCCTTTCAGAATGAAGAAAGTCTGATTTTTCAAACGTTAGAAAAGCTCACGAGTTTTGTGCCAGCCAGACTGATTCCCTCCCTTTGTGAGGCTGATGGAGGTTTTCTCGCAGAGCAACACTGCCCTCCTCTGTCAGTCTCTGCGCATTACTCTGACCTGCTGAGCTGCAGCATTATGCAGGGCCAGTCTCCAGCCTCAGCACAGCACAGCTGAGAAACATGAAATAAAATGGGTCAAGGAGATTCAGATCAGGGCCGATGTTGTTGGGGAGAATAATAATAGATGTCGGAGTAAATTAGTGGTAAAATGTGAGCAAAACTCTCAACCGACTCGTTCACATATTTAGGGTTTAAATCTCATGGAATATGAGTTGATGGGTAATATGCATTCTTTCAAGGAGTGCTTATAGACCTTGTTTTCTACTTATGATGTCTATCTAATCATTGCAAAACATTTGTATCGATAGGTCTCAGTTTTCAAATATCTGTCCATGTTCCTCAAGCACAGCTTCCTGTTTTGTTTGCAAGTTTTCTCACCTTTTTGTAAAAATGCCTTTGCTGAGGTTCTG
Organism: Anablepsoides rubrolineatus; assembly: GCA_031762495.1. NCBI lineage: Eukaryota > Metazoa > Chordata > Actinopteri > Cyprinodontiformes > Rivulidae > Anablepsoides > Anablepsoides rubrolineatus. Next base: position 20,448,435 of record JARVGW010000322.1, read on the forward strand.
TCCACATGCTGACAAGTATTTCTTTCAAATGTTCTTAACGCTTCTGCTTTTATTTCACTCAGTTTTTAGCTCTCTTAAAAATAAATCTTTTGTAAAATGCTTCAAACATAAAATATTTTGACAATGTTTGATGGATGGTGGCAGCATGCACGAGCTGGTTTCGCAATCTGCAATAAAATCTCAAGAAAAGAAAAAAATAGTGTCTTTTTCCCGTCTCACATTGTTGACTTTGTCTCAGACTAATTCGGAATTTCTTTTTTACACTTCATTCATTGACTCTGGGATTATTTCAGTTGTTCGGCTATGCAAGCTGTTTGCATGTGTCGTGAAAAGATAGTTCACCGTAGTCCTTCATTGTAACTGGATTCATTTGCTAATTGTAGAGCTACTGGTGTCTGTGCGGCAGATTCACATCTAGAGATAAGAAGCAGCTCTGATGATTCATTCAGCTGTTGTTCATCAGTTCATCCCACCTCTGAGGTGTCGCTCAGTGGAGCTGAAGTTTATAGACAGTTTTCTGAGTACTAATTAATATTTATAAAAGCTTGATGTTGAGTCTCCTGGGATCGTCATTCTGTCATTTTGTCTTCTGTTTATAAGCCTCTGTGCTGATTGGAGAATACTGAGAGCAGCGAACTACACAGATAAAGCACTAATGCACACTTTTTTCTATTAAAATACCATCCTCTATGTGAGACTGAGGTTATCTAGTTGTTTTTCTTGGGGGAAAAACCACACTCCTGAGTGTTTCATTGAAATACGCCCAGTGATTCATGAGATATTTTGCTAACAGACAAACAGGGATGACTCCAAACAATTAATGCTGAAGATCTTATGCAATGCCTTCAGAGTATGTGTAAGTCTCAGCTAAAGCTGCATCAAAAATTAACACAATATCTGAAAAACCATCAGAAATAGAGGCACTTTTTTTGTTTTCTCAGGTTAATTGACTGTTGCAAGTGGAGATTGTAAATACTAATCAGTTAGCTATACATTTCATTATATGTTTTCAATACTTATTTACTTTTATCAGTGGTTCGTGAGATATTTTGCTAACAGAATGACAGAGTTGACTCAATAGTTAACAGAAAAATTCTAAACAAAGATCTTGTCCAATCTGTGAGTGCTCAGAATATGTGTTGTGGATCGATCTCAGCCACTACCACACCACATTAAAACTGACCGAGTTACAGCCTTTTTACGTGGGTTTTAAAGTCAGTTGGCTGTGGCAGCCATCTTGAATTGTGCTGCTCTTAAAAGTTGCAGATGTACATCGAATGCAAAAGTTTCATTAAACTGTGTCTGGCTCATGGGATAATTTGCTAACAGACACACACACACAGGGGAAAACACTAGCACTATTATCACGATAAAGGAAACTGCCTAAGTGTTTGACTGTTTAGTAAATAACATAGAATAAGTTAAATTTGTTAGTGGTATTATCTGATCCCCTGATTAATAAGATTTCTAAAAATCCAGAATAAACACAGTAAATAAAAGCTAAAAACTGTTTGGCATGTCATTTGGGGAAATAAGTATTTGATCCCCTACAACATAGCTAGAATTCTGGTTCCCACAGATTGGTTATGTGCCCATTTGGCACACAGATGACTAGCAATGAATGAAAGAATCAATTTCAGACACTTCTCATCTCTATTCATCATGTGTATGAAGCCCATCTGTCCATAGAACCAATTTCTTCCATTCTAACCCTCTCTACCACCACAGGCAGGACCAAAAAACTGTCAAAGGACATCAGGG
>JARVGW010000322.1:20470623-20504875 GCA_031762495.1 Anablepsoides rubrolineatus
AGTAAAAGTAAAAGTCACGATTTTAAAAAATACTTGGTAAAATACAAATCCTCAAAAAAATTACTTAAGTACTGTAAGTAAACATACTTAGTTACTATAGACCTCTGACCAAAAGTATTCATTCTTTGTGCATGAACACAGTCGTGCACTAGTTTTATTTGTTGGCACCAATAGGGATCCTCCAGGGGAAAAAGGTCTTTGCATCCACTGATCTAAATGTCTACAGTTAACCAAATAAACTCTTGTAAACCTTCGCCATGCTTTTATTCAGTGCTGTCTTATGTGCAACTTATTTTTTAGTTGAAGTGTTAAAACTTGTACAAATTGGAAATAAATTATAAACGTGCACTGTTTTTATTTTAGCTGGACTCTATATGTTAAAAGTCAGTTCCTTTTTTCATTTCCTAAAAACTTAAAGAATTGGATGTGTAAAAAAAAACTAAAACCTGACGAGTAACCACGTTCTATGTGTTATATCATTTAGGAAGTAAGGCTGCTTCACACTCCCCACTCCCATACTCATTAGAAAAGGAAGTTGTGGTTGAAAGTTTACACGCACTCATTCTTCCTATAGACACTACACCTGAAGCTTTTTGTGTTTGTCTGCGTCTCTTTCTCAAGCCGGGTAGTCAAGACCTCCTAACCGGCCGAGACCAAGTCAAGACCAAGACATTTAGGGCCTGGACCAAGTCCAGATCAAGGATGAGGGAGGGCGAGACCAAGTCAAGACCAAGAAAACCCGTTATGTAAAAGATGAAGTATTTTGTACACATGTACCTAACTTAATATGTAGAGCTAATATTGACAAAATCTGCGAGAGCCGAGAAAATAATTTTGCCACATTGCTAACAATGTTAGATAACATTAGCTAACGTTTGCTTTCTTCTGGATATTTGTTTAAAATATTTTATTATAATTTTAGTAGCCAAACTGTATTATTGAAGATTTTGCAGACATCTTCTCCCAAATAACTACTGCTCACTTTTTTTTGGAGTGCCGTGTGCAAGTGAACAGGAGTGTGGATGGGTGACATGACTAACAAAAATACATAGTCAGGTTTGGATTTGAATCAGTATGTTTTACGTTGAATGAAACAAGAATATTAACAAATAAATTCAACAACATTCTGGTTATTTAATGATATTTCCACAGTTGTGGTCTGGACTGGTTTTGAAATAAAATCCCAAGTCCTCAATGTCCGAGACCGAGACAAGACCGAGACCATCAAAAAGTGGTTTTGAGACCAGTCTTAAGACCAAGGTTGATCTCAAGTACAACACTAGTGTTTCTTCTTATTCAGTCTACCTGATTTTAATTTCTGTGATATGCAGCAGTGGTGGGCAGCACTAATCTAAAAATTTGTTCCATTAGCCCTAAAACACTAACTCAAATATTTAGGTCCCCTAGTTCTAAAGCACTAAGCACTTTAATGCTTTAGTGCTTTTGGGGAATTGTGCCCACCACTGATATTCAGACACAGGTTGGATAAGTTGAAAGTTTCACCGTGATTAAGTCTTCATTTCCGCCCAAACTAGAAAGAAAAGTCCTAAAAACAGCTGATTTTAAAGCCCAAACAACACGTTTCCAGCCACCGCAGAGGAACCGAGAGCAGAGGTGATAAAGAAGAAAGTCGCACAGCTGAGTGAGTCAGCCAGTGTGAGACGATGGCCTGCATGTTTGGCTCGACGAAAGTCTGTGATCGTGTTAAAATGAGACAAAAACACATAACTGTGTTGCTGCCAGCCAGGCAGCAGGCCTGCCTCAGCATGCCCCCTTTCCTTCACGCTACATGGGAGAGCGGCAAACACAAGCCGTCCTGTGTGGAATGCCTGCACTTCTCACCACAGCGAAGAAATAAAAAGGAATCACGGAGTGAACTCTCATTTTGCAAGTAGCAATCGATACAAGAATCAACACAAGTGTGTATGTGGGCTACTTTCTCTGCGTCTCTTGGGTTGAAAAGGAGCAAAAAGCAGGTGAATGAATAGAAATGGGGGGAAGGGAGGGATTCCGCTTTGTTTGGTTCCTCATTCTTCTCCAGACGCATGTCACTGCACTTCACAGCATCACAGCCGGACACCACCAGCTGCTGTCCTGGAGAACTGGCAGCTATCACCATGGTAATGCCATGGGAACAAAGCCCAGTAGAGGAGGACCCATGTGCGTGATGTTGGTTTAACAGTGTTTTAATAATGCATAGAGATCAAGCTGTGTGTGTGTGGGTCGGTATTGCCTATTATGTGGGGACAATTTTTGGCATACACACTTACTTGTGGGGACCAATTGTTACTTATGGGAACCTATAAGCCTATTCCCCAGGGGGGGAAATGTGATTGGTGGGTTAGGGGTTAGGTTTAGGAGGTGTGAATTGAGTTTAGGTTAGGTTTAGGGTTAAGGGTCGGGGTTAGACTGTAGAAATTAATGGAAGTCAATGCAAAGTCCCCATAAGGATAGTAGTAAACCATGCATGTGTGTGTGTTTGTTTGTGTATTCTAGCATTACTTTGTAAGACTAATTTTTCCAAAATATCCTACCTTGTGAGGACCCACTGCTCCTTATGGAGCCCAAAGCCCAGTCCTCATAAATTCAAATACTGTTTTGGGGATGTGGGCTAGGTTTAGGACTGGGCTACAGAATTAATGGAAAATGAAAGGAAGTCCATTAAAAATCTTCATGAAAGACATGATGTGCATGCATGCATGTTTTTTTTCCAAAATACAATGTGAGTGTATGTCATACATTATATTAAGTTTGACCTGGAAGAGGATGTTAAAATTATTAGATCAATTTACATGTTCAAGAAAATGACAACAGTTGGGCTTTTGAAAAAATATGAAACAATTCATGTAAATTGGTGTTCTAGAAGGATTTGACGTGTTTTATGTTTTGCTTTTTGGTAACCGAACATTACTATTGTTTGAGTTTATACTTGAGGGAAAAAAGGGGCAGATATAAGATTTTTCTTCTCTCTGCTTCCTTTCATTTCATTGTATTTGTGTTTTATTTTCTTTTATATATTCCTACATAGAATTGATTTGTTTTAAAGAAATGAATAAAGATTTAATAAAAACAAAATAATTAAAAGATTTTACGTAAAATGTATCTGATGTACAACAAACTGTGTGTGTCTGTTACAACACCTAATATAATTATTAAATATTTTGTGAAAATGCTTTTGTCTTCAATCAATTTGAGTGAACTTTCTGGATAAACTCTTTAAACCACTTTGATCACACTAGAAGGTGCAGTAAAATAGTTCCTCTCCATATGAAATGAGAAAGAACGAAATAACAAAAACCTCTATCACTAGAGGAAACTAACAAAAATCGTGTAATATTTAGGCCTTGACTGCCAGTGGGTAAAAATGCATTTAAAAAAACTAAAACCACAACTAAATGCTGTTGAAAGATTATCACTAACATATTTAAGGCTGTAAGTATATCAGCTAAAACATTTTGAATTTTCCCTTTTTGAAGTTTCCATATTGTTTCAAGTTTAGTCATATTTGTTCTTTTTTTTTTTAAGTTAAGTCAAGCCTTTAACAACTGGTCTTAGGTTAGTAAAGGTGGGATAAAAACACTACAAAGATGTAAATAGGGATAACAAATGAAACAGAACGTTAAGCAGTATCAGATTTCACACCTCAAGAGGTTGTTTTTTTAAGAGAACCAATAAAGACTTTGTGGTTGTTATTTTTCCGTTTATGTCACAATTTTTCATCAAAGCCTCACGCAGCTTTAGGAAGTCTCGTGCAAAAATACATCAAAAACAAGTCTATGAAGAATACTGTGTTATGAGATTTAGTGGCAACATATTGCATAATGTAGACAAAATGAGCAAAAATAATGAGAAAACTTTTCGCATGCAGGTTTGAACACACACACAGATTACTTTGTATCACTGTTAATGCTTGGGAATGCCTCCTCCTTGGGGGATGTGTGTTTCCCAACAAACTCCACTCCAAACACCCATTTATGGATTTTGTGTTTAAAAAAAAGTGTTTGTCCTGAAATGCCCAGCAGCTTCGCTGAATTTGCAGAAGATTTCCTTCAGTAGCTGCAGCAGAGAGCTCAAACCACTGAGTGCGTATGATTTTCACAAAGTGCTGCGTCTCATTTCCTGACAGACAACGTGGCCTCTGTGTCAAATGTTAGACTGCAAAGGTCCCCAGGTTGGCTGTCCTGGATTCTTTTGACGGGAGGAACCCTCTGTGGGGGGCCAACAAAACAGGACATTACTTGGTGCTGACAAGCATGAGTAACCTTTCTGCTCAGCACCTTATCCTGGTAATGCCAGGGCCTTAATAGATTATCTATTAAGGAAGGAGTTGAGACTCAGTCTGGTTTCACATGGAGATGGTTGATAAGATAAACTTGTGCAGACTTGAAACTGTTTGGAGACGCCTACTTTCTGTTCTCAAATTCCATCTTGATAAATCCATCCATTTTTATTAAACCCGTTTCTCCACTCCAGGGTTGTGAGGGTGGCTGGTGCCTATATGTCCAGCAGTCTCTGTGTGAGAGGCAGGTTTCACCCTGTACAAGAACACATTTAAAAACAAACAACTATTCACATTCTCCCCCACACCTAGGGGACAACTTGGAGTCATTATTCAACCTAAAATGCATGTTTTATGTGGGAGAAAACTGAAGTACTCTGAGCTAACATGCACAGGGAGGTGATGCAAACTTCACCCACACACACTAGGCCAAAAGGCGATTCTGTGATCTTAGCTGTAAAGCGATAACTAACCACAGCTTCGGCTTCTACTAAATCTATCTAAACTAAATCTATGTAAATTGGTGTTGTTTTTTCATATTCTTCTCATTTGTGGCTGTATGTATGTATGTGCCTTTGTTTTTGCTATTTGGTGGGGATGATTTTTCAGAAAAATGCAGCCTCGTGGGGACCAAATGCTCGGTTTAGGACCAAGGTGTGAATTGAGTTTAGGTTAGTTTTAGGGTCAGGTACCTGTGAGTTTAGCTTTAGGGTAGATGGTCAGGGTTAGAATATAAAACTGCAAAAAAATGAATGGAAGTCAATGGAAAGTCCCCACAAGGCTAGAGAGACATAGTAGGTGTGTGTGTGTGTGTTTCTGAGTCTCAGCACACCTGCCATCAGAGACAGAGGTGCCTTTATTACCCTTTACAATTCAACTGACACACACACACAGGCCCACACTTCCGCACACACTCAACCTCTCACACAGACCGTTGAGCAAAGGAGAGGAGCCAGGTGCCGAAGAGAACCACTTCCTTCTTTTTACACTCTTCCTCACTCCAGCTTTTGTTTACTTTAATACAAGACTGATACAAACAATTGATGTTAAGTATTTAGAAAAAAGAAATGTGTTGGATAAAGTGTTTTTAGCATAATATCAGCAAAACTGAATAGTACTTCTTCTAGCAATCTACTTATAGGCTGCAGATTTTGTTGCAGGCATTTTTCTAATTGCGAATTGGAAATATGACTAGAAATTTAAATTAAGTCATTTATTTTTGGATCATTTTTTTTCTCTTTTTTTTCTGGTTAAGTTTTATTCAAGTGATATTCCAGTCACTTTGAAGTGTGGTTCTGTGTAAAAGTTATAAACAATATCTTACCTGTTAGAGATAGAGGTGTAGCTTGAACTGTGTTTAGAAGCTAATATTGGCTTGTCTCTTCCATAAAATAAAGGACTAAAAACATCATTGCATTGGTTTAATATTAATTTAGTCTCTTTATATATTCATATAAAAACAACAAGAGGGAGAGATGGGTTTTTTTTTCCAGTTAGAGCTACAGTCTAAATTTATCTGTTTCTGCTGATTTATTTATTTTAGGTGGAACTGCAACTGTCCAATTAAACATTGCATTCAGAACTTGGTTCAGTTACCTTTTCTGCCATATGCTCCACTTAAATTTGAAGCAAAATACTTATAACCTACTTGTTGTTTTCTTTTTGGTGTGTAGAGTGTTTGTGAACTCATCCTGTGGCCTGTGGTATTTAACTGAAAAATGTACTACCAATGCCGGCTGCTTGTGGCTGTGAAGCGGTGTGTTTTTAAACACTTTCTGCCTTCCTGCACTGAAACAAACAATCTAAACCTGTCGCCACAAAGCCTATGGTACAATCCTCTATTAATTTACCAGGGGACTGGCTGACAGCTCTCTCAAACTGTTTAGACAAGAAAAGCCCTAAAGAATGCTTAAATACAATTTGAGGCTCTTTTGCAGTATCTTGATTTGACCTCTAGTAAATGCTATTTACAATGAGCAGTTTAAATCTATAAAAACTCAGTTACAGAGATTAGGAGTGATAAGTCTAATGTAATAAAGCACTATATAATTACATCATTTGAATGTTGTGTCTTTCAAAAAGAAAAATCGCTAAATAATGATATCTGTCTGCTTTCCAAAGTAGCTAATATGATTAATTCCACTTTCAATAACCCCCCTTCCTCTTTCTGCCCCCACACGTCCAGTGATACCTCTGATTGTCTGCCCGACACCTGGAGGCTCTGACACCTGTCAAGTTAGCAGAAGGTAGCAAAACGACGCTACTTCAAAATACAGCTCAAATTAAAAGAATGAAATTAATCACAATTAAAACTGGTTGGACGGATTTAAATTCACTAAATGGTAATTAGATTAAGAGAATAAAAACTTTTGTTCGGCGAGATTTTTTTTGTCAATTTCTATCTTCAATGTTGTATTGAGTTCATCTACGTTGCTTTTATATTTTAGATTTTGTTCGGCACCTGGGTCAATACACGTTTTTTTTATTATTTGCTATGGAAATTATATTTTACAGTTTGTGCAAGTGCTCACTTTTGAAAAACATGAAATGCTTCCCAAAATCATGATAATATTTCAGTTCTCTTGTCTAGCGCGGACGCCAAACGTTTTATTTTGAAAGTCACAAAGGGAAAGTTTAGTATTTATTGACTCCACCTTGTTTTCCTTGCGGTCAGTCTGTAGATTAGTAAACGAGCGTCTGAAGTCCTCGCGACGTCAAAACGCTTCACACGCGCGTTTTGCTCCTCAAACTTTCGACTTTTCTTTTAAGATTCCCAGGACATACAATTTATTTAACCAACAAGCAAATTAATCTCTTTTACCCCTCGCCTCTATTCAACCTGACTTGTGTTTTTTTTATTCCTAAGTTTTTTTTTTTCCTGTACGGGAAGGCATCATTTCTGTTTTCTGTTTTGTTAATTCAGCTCCAGGCTGAGTGAAAGTTTTAATTGCAGGTTTTGAGTTTCAGAGAGTCCAGGTGGGCGGAAAAAGACCCCGACTCCAAGACAGCAGGTGAGCCTACCTTCCCTTACCTTCCCTTAAGCTAGGCTAATGTTTTATTCTACTGATTTTCATTAGAAGCTCAGTCATGTATATCTTGTTTTGTTTAAATAGCCTCTATTGTCAAATTATTACAATTTATTCAGTAGCTAATTTTCAAATTTTAGCTACAACATATCAAAGCGATATTAAGGTCCAGTATGGTCCATAACCTGTGTGTTTTTCACATTTTTTAAAGTTATACATTATAGGTTGCATCCCTGTTTATGTTACTGCAGGTCCACAAAAAGAAACAAAAGAAAAAAATCTTGCATTTTCACTTTTTTCTCTACGCCTACAACAAGGCTGTCTTTGTACTCAGTTCTTTTTGTTTTACAGTAGCAGCAGGGTTGTTGTAAATAAGACTTTCTCCTCCACAGCCAGTGTCTGCAGGTGATGTCTGAGGTTGTACTGGCAGGGAGCAGGCGCTTTACAGTACCAACCTGCTCTCTGTGTACAGCTGTAGCATGCGGTTTCCTGATTGTGCCGAGGTGCAGAATCAAAAGACTTCACTTACGGGGGAAAGAACAAGGGCATTGCCACAGATTGATGGCTGCCACACACAGATCAGAAACTGGAAGACAACAAACACAACCTCGTTTTGTTTGAAAAGCCCCATTTTTTTTGAAATGCAAATATTGCAATGTACAAGTGACTCATTGCAGAAAACCCTTCTGCTTTGTGCTGACTTCATTTTCATAATGAGGAAAAGAAAGCCATTTGATTGCAAGCTAAAGCCTTGTGACCTACACGTAAGGACACATTGGGGGTGGTTGATGCCTGATAATATTCTGCTTATTGTCTGTGTGTGTTCGTGTGTGTGTGTGCGTGCAACTGTGCACACACGGCTTTATTGATTTATTCATAACCCCAAAGTTGATATCTGCAGCATTCCACCTGCTCCTTCAATTTCCTCACCGGAGACACCGGAGAGATTCAGATACAGGATCACATAAACACACATAAAGGCGTGCACAGTGCATCTCTATGGAGATATCACAAAGAATGCAGCTCAGATGTGGCCCAGGGAGCATTCCACATTTGTCCTATTGGCTCCAGGAGCTTTTCCCTGGACTTTTTCTTGTCCAAAAGATTATAAATTCTGCTTTGTCATAGCTGGGTTAGTTGTTATTTCAACGTAGGCTGCGTGTGAAAAGATAAGAAAGGAGGTAAAGAATATTTTTTGGTTCCACGGCAGAAGTCTCACTTTCAGATCTTTTCTGTAATGGTATAGTCTGTCTTTTTCACACACCGACAACTGCGTCCACTACACAGCAAGTATTGGAACACTAAAAAACAAAAAAAGCTCTAACCATGTTGGGAGAAGTGGGCGACACTGCACCACGGTGCAACCTTCTCATCTCCGTACCTCCCGACTTTCCAAACACGCTCACAGAAAATGAAACTCTTAAATTAAAATCCAGCTTTTCTGATCAGTAAATGGCATTTTGGTTTTTAGTTTCACTGTCCTCGTCTTTCATGTTGTGCAGACTTGTCAGACCTATTTGTATGTACATGTACTTGAGTCGGTTTCAAAACAGCCCCTGAATCAGCCAGTGATCTTTGACCCGTATTCACGCTCGCTGTCACTTCGGCTCTAAAGCAGCTTTTGTTCTGCGGATCACTCTTGCCTGCACATTCTTCTCCGCTCCACTCTGCTGCTCGTGGAGGAGTGGAAGAAATGGAGACTGAAAAGCTGCAGAAGGTCCAGTTGAATGCTTTCCACTGTAGCTCCTGTTGATGATTTGTCACCTCGGCTTTGGCGACATCTGAACCTAACCTGTGTATGACACATAATAAGGCCGAGGTTTCATGTCCTAAGGAAATTTCTAGTGTTTCTTTCAGGTGAGGAGTCAGAGGAGCTGTCAGTCTGCTGTGGATTGCAGGGTGTGGTCATTTGAAGGCAGTATGTTGAAACAGGGCTGCCGTATCACAAGGTTTAAAACCAAAAACGAAGCTGTAGGTTTAGCTGGTCACATGTTCATAGATGTCATCGTTCAGTGGGTCGTAATCACATGCAGTGATGATGCACTGTCTGTGAAAGGTTTGCCAGCTTCTTGCTTCTGCTATGTGGCTTTTGCGGTTGCGTTGATCAAGTTGCCAGCATTTCTCCAAAAGTCTGAACGTTAACAAACTGAAAGCGCAGCAGCGTATTATAGTTGTGGGGCTTTCTGGCGAGCCTCCAGTAAGTACAGCAAGGTGCTTAGCTTTCAAACACTTACTTTTCTATGCAGGAACAAAGCAAAAATGGATCAGATCCAAGGTATGGCAATTACAGGACGTGATACACATCATTCAGGATACAGATAGTATCACAATTTTCTGGGTTCCTACACACAACTATTGTTTAGTAGTCCTAAAATGAAAAATTCCAGGGAAAGCTAAAGGTGTGCAAAAGTGTTTGTAATTTTGTATGTGAGATGGTTCAGCATTCAGCATTTATTCTTTACTTTTACCGCTCATGTCTCCTTAATATTCTTGTGTATTCAGTAACCACAAAGTAACAATGCTGGAATTAGGAAATTTTTTTTAGAATGTTTTTATTTTTTATCAGCTAAAACATTATTATTAGCTACCTTTGTATTAATCATAAAGTGGTACAAAGAAATGCTACTATATTTACCCAATCAATAATATAATAATCTGCTTCCATATAGTCTTCATCTGTATTTGTCATCATTGTTGTGTGTTGTTCAGACACAGAGTCTGATTCAATTCAGAATGTGAAGATGACGGTAAATGAGTCAGAACCCTGAATGACAACAAAGAGGATGGAGATTTACTGGAAAGCTCAAAGCATCGGGGGGATCAGAAAGGCTGGGGGTGCTGGCCTCACTCACCAGGATGTGAATTTTTTGTGTTCGCTTAAATTCACAACATGAATCTATCATCTTAGTTCAAATGAGGTGTTAAAGGCGCAGTTTCAGAATGACTGCGGATGCCCTGAGAAACAAAGAAATTCTGCGTTTGCAGCATGTGAGGCATGTTCTGATCTCCGTTCTTACATGTGCGCACACAGTGCCTGTCTGCTTCTCACACAAGAGCTGGGAAGTGAAAGAAAGGGGGAAATTCTTGTGCGGTATTGCTGCCTGGTTGCTGTTCGCGGACAATAGAGTGGGTGTGGGAGTAAAAAAAATGGAGTTAGTTTACAGATGGTGCCAATACGACAAGTTGAAATGTGTTTGAGTTCAGAATGTAAACCAACAAAGAGAAAACAAAAACTTGTTATGTGAAGGAAAGGCAATTTATCTTTCAGAAGAAAATGAAATTGTTAAGCAGGATAAGTGAATTTGTTGGTAAATTTGAAACTGGGACATTACAGACTTCTATTAGGATGAGTCCACATGCACGGGGGGGTTGTGTTGATGTCGGGGGGCTGTTTTGGCCTATTCTCAAACCTTTTTTGAAGCTGGTTGTGCACAAACCCTGTGTTCACACACTTGTAAGCTGTCAGTAGGTGACACTTGTTTATTTCTGTGAAAATTGAGATCCTGTTTGCTGTTATACAGCATTTAAAGAAATGCAATGAGCAATATTTGGCCACTGCTGATTTATGTCACAGTGATGCTGTGTTTCCATTCACCCCAGAGGAAATGTTGTGGTAGAGTTTCCCCAAAACAAGCCTGGTCCAAGATGAGCTCATTTGAAACCCCTGCGGTTCAATGCAACATACCAGGTTATAGCTACAACAAACTTATATACATGTGCAGTAGTCAAACCCCCATCAACATACAAATAAAGCACTTTTTTCGCTCCAAAGTTGGAATTAAGGAATGCTTGAAAAAATGCCAGAGTTTAGGTTTAAGGCTGATTAGCTGTGGCAGCCTTCTTAAAATTACGTTGACTTGAAATGTTAATCAGTTATACATGTACTTACTTTCTGAGTTTCATGGGATATTTTGCTAACAGACAATTAGTCGACTCCAGCAGTTAAGGCCAAAGTATTAAGCAAAAGTGCAATGTGTTTAGATTTGTTTGGAGATGGAGCGCAACACATTTTTTTAGGCTAATTTACTGATTTAATTAAAAAAATCTAAAATCACCATGTCATCTACAAGAAACATTTAAATATAAATTAGTTTATTTTACAGGGTTTAATTAAACAACAACAACAACATCAAAGTGTATGTCAAAGCCTATTAGAGAATAATCAGTCATAGAAAATATAGTCCTCCAAAGCTGGCATAAAGAAAATTACATAAAAAAAACAAGTACAACTGGTATTTTAAAAAAGTTGAACTGTTATTGCTAAAGTAGTAAGATTTAATAACCTGTTTTATCTACGGTATACGCAGCGTGGAAGTGTTTTATATTGCTTCAGTGTCTGATCTCTGTTAAAATGAGATGATATGATATTTGTGTTATTTTAACGATTGAATGAGTTGAACGATAACCCCAGCCAAAAATCCAAATGAGCTGATATGACAGAGTTCTGGAAACTTTAAACAGTCTCACACCCTTACACTTCCTCATTTTCTGAAATCTTTTATATGTCTCTGACTTAGAAAAAAACATTTCTTTAAAAGCATTACATTTGTCAAAAACATTTACGTCTAAACAACATTTTAATAAGCAGGTAATTATATTAAAGCTGGGGTAATATTCTACAATATACATAAAAAAATATTAGACACATTAAAAAATGTAAATAAATATTAAAATTAAACTAAACAATAACATTATATCTTAAAGTATATACCTAAACTATGGGAAATCACAACAATATAAAAGTATTCTTGTGCTTAGAATGTTGAATCAATCTATAATTACTAAACATTGAGGTTGCATGAGATCATGTAATCTCTTTGGTTTGGTTTGAACATTTGGTTTGGTTTAAACAATCCACCACCACCACAGGTTTCTGTTTACTTCTAAATAATGGTCGGCAGGTAATACCATCACACAGCTGCTTACGTACAAGTGACGAATTTAGTGCTGCATTCTAAAAACACATTGTAACATGTCATTCAAATTATAAAAAATGGGGGAAATCAAAAAAATCCCGACAAAGTTAAATGAGTTGCAGTTTCACATAAATCTGTGTTTTCAGAGCTGAGGTGTGAAGCCTGAATATCATTCTGTCCCTCAAAGCTCAAGGTTTGTTGGTGGGGAATTTTGATGAAGAAACAAAATAAAAATAACAGAAACTAGGTCAACCTTTAAACTTGTATCCTGCAATTTGTTCACACAACTCTTTTAAATTACATTTCTTTTAAATTTTATGTTGGACCAATGAAATCTTAGATGATTATTTAGATTTTTAAATTAACTTTGATGCAGCAGCATATTTTGTGCATCCTCTGTATTACTTCGTTACTTAAGAAATCAAATGAAATTAGGGATGCAAGTTATCGAATAATGGATTAATCTAAAGTTGATTGATCTTATCGATCGACTAATGATTATTTGATAAGCGTCCATTTTCCTATAAGCCTGTCATTTCTCTTGAATCAAGGGTATTTCTATGTCATAAAGAGCTAATTTTTTACACACTAAATTAAAAAAATTACAGTATTATATTTTATAAAATTTAGTGGGCCAGCTGTATTAAACACTGACTGAATAGACAGAAAATAGTGGATTTCTCACACATGATTAAACTTGGACATATTTATAAAATATAACAAAACTGAAATCTATTAGGTTGCGAGTTGGAAAAAAAGGAAAGAAAAAAAAGAGTAAAACACTTACTCCACCCTGAACAGAGAAATGTAAAACTAGCATTTAAACACAGGGTAACATTTTAATATAAAGATTTACTCAATAACAAACTAAACATGACCTGATGGGGGTAAACATACATACTGGAGCTGTGTTTGTTTACATTCCCTGTGGTTCATGCTGCTGCAATGATTTCACATCAGTAACTGTTCATTTGATTTGTTCACTGGCCGGGTTTTGTCACACAGATGAGATTAAAGTCACGTTAATTATTTGTTGTGACTAACTTTTTTGTTTTGTTTTGTTCTTTCACACAGAGTTAAACTCTACAAGAAAAAGCTAACATTAGCTACAGTTAGCTTAGCATTCTCCCTGTCGTCCTACTCTCTTGTCTTTAGCCTCATAATGCTTAATAGTCTGGTACAGCCTTCGGTACTTTTCCTTCAAGTTTGGTGTAGTCCATTCATTATTAATGTTATGTCACAAATAAAACTAAGCAAGATTCGTGCCTTAAATTATGATGCCGCCCACATGGAGGCAGCCGGCTCTTTGCTCAGCTCAACGTAGGGCCGGGGTAGAGTAAGGCCAACCTGAGAGAGCAGCAGCACCATCTACTGGAGGAAGGCAAAACTACACTGAAATAAGGTTTAAACCAATGTTTTCAATTAATCAAATGGAAGAAATTTTAATCTACTAAACCATTATTCGACAATTAATTGTAAGTCGATTAATTGTTTGCATCCCTAAATGAAATCAAACAGTTTTTACTTGCTTCTGCTAGCTTTATTCTTAACATGTTTCCATTAAACTTTGATGGTATGCTGAGATGAGTTATACATGAAGAAAACTGAATGGCATCAAGGAAAAAAAAAAAAGAAACAAGCTACTGTCACGATTGGTTATGTGATCTTTTGGGATTTTAGATCAGGTTTCTTTTATCTTGGGATTCTTCTAGTTGTGCTTTAGTTTCCCAGTGTTGCCTGTGCTATTTCTCACTTATGCTCAATCAGCCTCCTCTTTGTTAGTTCCCAGTCAACCATCCACCCAGCCTCCATTTAGGTCAGCTGTGTCAGCCAATACCTCATTACCTCTGATTCATGTGGTTTTCTGCCATCACCACTTGAACAGATTATTGTTTTTTTTTTTCTTGTATTTGTTTTGTTATTTGTGTCTGTCTGCACTTGGGTTCCACCACTTCCAGTGGTGAATAATTTGGTGAATATTTTGGGAGGATATGTACACAAGCTACACTTGTTCTTATGATACTGTACATCATTAATGCAGATGTTCTTACTATTCAGTGATGTAGCAGCAGCATTAGTATTTCAGCATTTTTGTTAGAATTTTGGGATAGCAAAACTTATTCTTCAGGTCATGAATGTGTCAGGTGAGGATGAATGAAGTGCACTTATTCATCAGCACAGAACTGCTTTACTGACAATGATTTGATCCAAACTGGATCTTTGTCAGGACATCCATAGGCATGATAGGCAATAAATCAATGAATCGAATGAGAGGTTGATCATTTTAATTTGCCTGCTTGTATGTTTTCTTTGTGTCACTCTCTTTTCTACTTTTTAACATAAGGAGGAGTGAACTCTAGAGTCTGGCGTTTGCCACACTACGTAAATTTTGTGAACTTTGTAAGTAGAGTGTGGGTGAATTATTCTATGAGGCCAGAGGAAGACATGTGAAGAATAAATACTGCTGGCTTGGATAGAGGAGGCAGGTAGCAATGTTACAGCTTCAGCAGCTGTTGTTTTGTGTTGTTTTCACAAACTTCAGTCCAGGTCAGTTTGTACCTTTTTTTTTTTATACATGTACATTTCAGAAAAATCTGTAAGCAGAGAGGGATATCAATATATTAGTTTAAAATGATCTCCAAACAATATCATCATTTATTGCAATAATTTCTGAGACAATTTATCGTCCTTCACAATTTTTTATGGTGACAGGTTTAGACATCCATGTACATTTCTGCTGCTTTTATCAACCTTAACCTGTGACTTTCTTTGTGATCCAGACATTGAAACATCAAAGTATCTAGCGCTTACTTTTTTTCACACCTGTATGCACGTGTTGTTGCTGTGATCTGTCTAAGTCTTAGGTTCTCACGTATTATGCGTCTATAAAAAGATTGCCTGACCCCCATCTTAGATTGGTATGTTTCCTCTTCATGACTTGTGTCTTTTTCTTGCTTTCTGTGTGTGTTTGCTCTTGTCTGTTGTTCAACTGGTTCCTGTCTGTCTTTTGATGCTGAGATCTGCATCTCTTTACACAAGTGCTTAAAGTCACGCACACTGTACAGAAACCACACACACTTGCAGATGCAATGTTTGTTGTACTTGTTTTAAATAAAAGAAGATTCACCTGTTGCTGAATGTGCCAGATTTTTGTCTTTGTTTTGACAAAGCAGTTAAGTTTGGTCTCAATTTAAGAGCAAGTGTCCATAGCCTGAGTTGGGAAATCGGTCTGAAGATGGCATCTTTGGCTGAAACTGAAAGTAATGAGTGTCTGTGTTTGTGAGGTTAATTTGCACGTCTGTCTGATGACTTGCATGATACTCAGAAATTCTAATTAAGTGGTTCATTTAAGGAAACTTTGTTTTGTAATTTTTGGCTTTACCGCTTCTCTCTTTTTTTTAAAGGAGACATATATCAATAAAAAAAAACATCACATAGACAGTACAAAAGTCCTCCTATATGGTTTATATATCTCCTATGTAGTTTGTATACAGTATCGTCTCTGCAGGTGGTTTTAAGGCTTATATTATAAGACGCTTCCATCTTTTATTTCTGTGGTGTGTTTCAAAATGTCTGCATAAACACAGCTTACTTACTTTATCCTTTAAAGGGCAATATTATGTATTGGTGTTTTGTACCAGCAAGTGTATAGGCAGCTCCACATCATGGCTACCACAGGAGATTCAAAGATTTCTCAAACATGCATGAATGAGTCAAAGCAACACTTTGTGTATCTTTTTGATGAGGGAATTATTTCTAACATGATATAAAGCTCAAAGAAGTCGAGTTTGGAAAATACCCCCACTTTAAAGAGAACTGACGGCTCACAATCGAGCAGACCAGCTCCCAGTGAACTGTTTTATTTACAAACTTTTATTTTAAAATGCTTGAATTTAGATCTGCATAGTTTGTAATGGTTCATATTTCCAACACAATTTTGTTGCAGCCAAAGGTTCAGGTTAATTAAACATTAAGCCACATATTAAATGTAACACCATGTCCTTTAACACAGAGGGCAAACATTTGAGGTAAATTAAATTAACTGTTGGGTGTAAAGATGTGAAGAAGAGATGTTTTCACTTTAGCCTCAGGTTTTTGAGGGAATGATTTAGTGACAAAATTTATGCTTTGAAGTGCAAATGTTTTTGTATCTACTTTAATATTTTTATGCATGTAATATATTGACAGAAGCTGTCTGTATAGAGTAAAAGAGTCTACTTGCTAAAGAGTGATGGAAAGAGTGAGTTGTTGGTCACGTGTGCACATGACCGTTGAAGAAAAGGACTGTTTCCATTGATAAGAGCACACAAGGGTCCTTGTGTGTATTTTGAGCCTGAACTCATTTGTATTCGCTGATATGGAAGCTCCGATAAGGAACCAGGCAACTGGATAAGAATAGTATCGTTAAAAAAATGTTTTAATATGTCAAACTTGTGTTGCCTCTGGGGGATTTTTAGTGTTTTGGCAGGAAATGTGTCTGCACATAGTGACAGTGTGAGAGATAAATAGGAGTTTTGCTGAAATTCAGCAACAGTTATGAACTGCCTATAAATCCACTTTTTTTTTTACATTTAATGAGCTGCTTGTGTCAATTCTATAGTTTATGTCTGCAGGTGTAGAACTAAATTATCATATGTTCCTGTTTTCCACTGCATTTCATTATTTTTTCCTGTTTCTCCTTATCAGTTGGCAGGATGGAGGCCCGACTGACGGGTCATCTAAAGACTACATTCTTCATCATCATCCTCCTCTCAGTGGGTAAGAACCACAAATTTTATATTTACTAGTCTATTCACAGCTGTATTGCTTTGGTGTAATCAGAAATGTAAAACACAGCATTTAAAAAGTTTTAATCCACTGGCATTGTTTCCCCTTCATTTAATTAAAATGCCTCCACGGCAAAAATCATAGCCACCACACTTTCAGAATATATATTTTTTTAATAATAGGCCTATATTCAGGGTTGCACATAAAACTTTTGGTCTGGTTCTCAGGGGAGAACCAAGGGTTGGTGCTTGGTGCTCATATTTTCTTTAACTCATTTAACACATTTATGTAGAGGGGTGTCAGGGCATTTATTATCGCCCTGTTCTGTTAACTTCTTATAGGACATCATGCCAAATCAGCATACAGCATACAAGTGGCCAATGGGCTGACCCATGGGCATATGTCCTAGAAATATTTCAAACTGAACATGTTTAAATATCTGTTAGATTACACATGACCCTAAGATGTACAACTCGTGTAGTTTGGCTTTCTAGATCTTTGGCCTTGTTTAAACCAGCTTTCCACACTCTCAAGACCAAGCAGCAAATATCTGTCTTTTGCACAGAACAAATGTTTTATTTGTTACACTGATTTATTTTTAAAAGACTATTTTATTCAAAAAGATTATATTTAGATAGTTTCAGCTCATGTAATCCTTTAAAATTATTTATTCGTTGTATTTTATCATTTATTGAATTACATTTATCCCAGAGCAGTTGTGTCACAGTATGATTCTAAATATAAACATGTTTAGCACATCAAGAACATTGTTGTTATCATAAAATTGTGAAGAATGAATTTTGTGGATCTTTCTTATAAATTAAAATAACATTTAAAACTCTTATACTAACCATAATCAGAATTTGAAACCCTATTTAAACATCAATGAAAAGTCAAGATATACTTTATTTTGAAAAACCAACACCGCAGGTTCTTGTGCGCAGAGCGAGGCTGTGGTCCTCACAAAGATAGCAAGGCATGTATGTGTGTGTGATGTGACGTGTGATGAAAACTGTCAGATGCAACAGCTTTGCAAGCTACTTTTTTTTTCTTTCAAGGAAGACACGACAGGTAAAGCTACAGCCTGGTTACCTTATCAATAATTACTCAGATACAGCAAAAATCACCGACAGACCCTGCGTGTGACCGGGTGTCACACGTGAACTCAAAACACCATAAATAAAGAAAGAAAACACCATAAATCCAGACAAAATGAGTTGCTGTTAGTCCACAACAGAATTATAACCTGCTGCTACAGTATTATTCAATGTTTTTATATGTTATAATATTGTAAGCTCGCACACACAGACAATTTTGCTCTAAATTGTTTGGTTTTGTTGTCACTGTTACATCTGAATGAAAAGTTTATTTTCTAACTGGAACCTTAAATCTGTTAACTCATTATGACTGTGCTTAAACAAACAGAAAGTAACAGATGTGACTTTTGATAAGGACAGCTTTCACAATCTTGGATTTATATTAGTCAGATTATATTTGTTTTTATTCACTTAAAAGAAGGACAGTGCAACAATTAATGTTCCGTGTTAAAATAATGCTATCATTACTTCCTGAATAAACTATATAGCTAAAAGTTAATTTGCAAACATTTTCTTTTGTTAGACATGTAGGCAAGAAATCTCAAACTATCAATACTATACATCTAAAATCATCAATAAAACAAAACATCCATCAAACACAAATTAAGTACATTAAGTACAAATATTGGCAATAAAAGAAAACACTTGTTCAAGAGAATAAAGTGGCCTGGTTTCAGCTGCACCCAGTGCCAGCTTTATAGTCTGATGTTGATTAGATTTGTTTATGGTTCAATCTTATTCTCCTCATAGTTAAAAACTCTTACTTCACAGGTTTATTTCTGTTGATAAAACAGTGAGGATCTGTAAATAAAGAGGAAATTGGTTCAAACGTTGTTGTTTTAATGCTAAGCTAAAACTATTTTACTCAGTACCTTAAATTATCAAGGTCTAAATGATTATACTCCTCCTGCAACTAGAACTTTCACTTCATTGTTGTTTGTTGATCTGAATATTTCCAAAGCTTGTGTGTTTAATGTTGCATGTTTTAAAACTGAATTGCTTGGTCTCCAACAGTTACAGTCAGTAGTCAAGAGTGTTGCAGAATCTTAGTATACAGAGGGGCAGCACTGAGATTAGGTTCAAGTTTTTTAATTAATTAATTTAGGACCGTTCATAATACACTCCAGAAGAGGCAGTTGCATTATGCCAGATTTAGCCAATTAGCTTTTATGATACATAACTGTCATTTTATTGCTAGAGGAATGTGTTACAAATACAAAAGACAATTAGTTGTTTTACTTGTTTCTAACAGTGTGCTGAAATGTTGCTAGGTTATTATTGCTTTGGCAATTTTTACTTAAGTCAGACGTGTCTTTTTTTCAACAGGTTCATGTGAAAATGACCTTTTCCTGCAGTTTTGTGGGACCTGGCGCCATGGCAAGAACCCGCTGAGCCTGAACGTCGATCTCTCTACAGGCTGTGACAAGCTCAACATTTCAGCCAACGAGAGCTCTCTGTCTGTCAGCGGGGATATCACCTCCCAGTGTACAAGGTTCGAAGTGATTCCTCTCAAGAAATACAAGCTTGATTCAGAGGAGGACATGGATTTCTGTGTGCACTGGGAGCCGATGCTGGATCAGCTGATGCTTAAGGTGAATCAAAACAAGATGCTTGTTTGTGTAAAAACCCTCCGCTTTAAGATGTAAGATTTGATATCTCCTGCTGAGAAGCTTGAACGTAAAAGAAAACTTAAATAAATACATTAATCTTTTCAGAAGTGGCCTAATTTGGGAAACAGAACAAGCAGTTTTGAAGTGTTTTGTTTAGTGTATTTTTTAAGTAACTTGAACAACGGGTATGAATGTGAAACATCAATTTTTTTATTGTTGCAGCGCATTTTCAATATCTGTTTTGTTCATATCTTTGTTGTACAGCTGGGAGGCCTGGAGTTCATTTTGTGCAAGCCTTCAGGTTCACCTGAATCCTGCTGCACCGATCTGACTGATAATAGCAAAGAGCCCGTTGCAGAGTATGGCATCACCCATGGAAAGATCCGAGGTGATATCATTAAAACTGAAACGGTCACTGGCTACCACTTCAAAGGAGAGATGAGCCCCTGCAGTAAGAGAGAATGGGTTTTATTTATTGATCTTATTATTGCAAATTAGGAAAATATGCTATTTAAAGAAAATAAAAAGTTGGATTATTAAAGACTAGTGTGTGGTGTTTAACTTAGTGTAAATCCTAAAACACTAAGAAGACACAATGTACTTTATATACATTATTCTCCTTATCTCTTTACAGAAGAATTATGTGAACAAGCAAAGCGGCCCGGCAGTGACTGGTAATTTTCCTCTTTTTTTTTCCCACCCTGACACATTTACAGCAGAAGTCTCACAACAGAGTGTTTTTGACAACACCCTTCCTCATTTGTCTTTGGCTCAACAGCTAAAACCATTGTTGTGAATGATAACATAATCAAGTATACAGCTTCAAGCTACAAACAGGAAGCTGGACTTTAAACTTTGTTAGTGTGTGATGGTTTTTTAGGTTCGTAACAGAAAATGTATTGTGTGTGTTTCTGTCTGTTCCCGCTGCTGTTGCAGGTCCAAGACATTCGATCTTCCCTGCGCTTCAAAATCTGAACATGAGATGAAAAAAGACTTCAGTGGCACTAATCTGACATCCAACGTAAGATGAACAACACGACTGTGTACACTCTGAAGGATAGCTGAAATAGTGGTTGAATGATATCGAGGGAAACGATTACTGTAGTTTTCAATTTCAAACAAGTTTTACAATTAGATTTTAATAGGGTATTTGATCATTCCAGATTATTTGGAGTATCTTTGAATAAAGAACATCCAGAACAGAAATTATCTTTACAAGGTCTTGGTAGCATCTTCGGGAGAACACAGTAAATGTGGCTGAACTTGTTTTTTGCAATCAAATAGCTCCTTTCCACACTCATTCAGCTTAAGAAGCATGTGCTGCACAACTCTTACCCTCACTACATTATTCAATGTTTTATGAAAGTTCTCATCCATTGCAGAAGCCTAAAACCAGGCTTTATTTGATAAGACTTTGTGTCTCGAAAGCCTCCTTGAAAATGTCAATGTTTCAATTGTTATCACACGCAGGTGAATAGTTGTAGCGTGAGCAGTTGGAGTTTTTGCAGCCAAATGCTGAATAGACTGAGAAGCCTTAATCCAGATTTTATTAGTCTTTGCGTGGTACCGTTTGATGTGTTTGTGTTACCGACAGTGGTTTCAGAGGCAGGTTATTCAGTAATGCTGTGACTAAACTGGTTTTGTTTTGTTTCATTTTGCCAACATCTTCCTGAAATGAGCAAAAAGTATCAGCATCAGAGATCAGTTGTGTCTAAAGACTTTGTTCAGCATAGAGCTCACGCATCGGTCCAGTCACAAGGCCGTGCCGTCATTCAGAAGACAAAGTTGAGAGCAGGCTTTCCAGTGTTTTAAGTGTATTGAATTGTGCATCTATTTTTATTTCAGCCACTTATTTTGTTGCACAATCTAAACAAGAGAGGAAACACTCTTTCATGTCGAGGGCAGTGATGATTGAGTTGAGAAAAATAGGTGAGAGGGTTAGCCACATGAAAGTATAAAAGTGCTGCATTTTACTGACAAGTAGAGGATGGAAATAGAAAGCTTACATTTTCCACTAAACCACCTTAAAATAAAGCCATTTAAAGAAGCACCCGGCAATCTACAAGTCCTGTAGATCTACTTATTATAGCTGTGTACACTGTGGGGGTTGTGATGCTCTGTTACAAACACAGCTGCAGGGTGGTACAAGTTGTCTCTCAGCCTCTAAAAACATTTTTCATTGTATTTTGATATAAAATAAAAGAATTTGTTTTTGATTTTAAGTAGTTATGTTTTACTTGAAACAGACTTGAAGCACTGTGTTGCAATTCCAATTGTGTGTTTCTTTTTTTATGCTTTCAGTTTTTTCCGTCTGCACCCATGGTCCATGTTCCCTCTGCTGTGAAACCAGCCACATATGAAAGCAAAGTGGTCGTCACCTTCTACAAAAACAACCCCCTGTTTCAGGTGAGCTGCTGTTTGCTCTCAGTCACCACATGAAGTGTTTGAGGGTCTCACGGTTCTGCAGTTTCTTTCACATACAAACGTTTGTTTATTACTGCCGGTGTACACGTGTAAGAAATTAAAAATGAGCCTGCATGTGCATGTTGCAGGAGGGACCTAAGAAGGCCAAGCTTCTCAACTTTGTGGTGGAAATCAACGTAGGGAATGAGATCATCGCTGACCTTCCTGAACCAATAAGAATGGACTTTACCCATGATGTCATACCTGTAAGTTTGTCTTGTTATGGTCAATCAGTGTCAGCAAGACCAGTTTTCTTTTTACAAACATTCTTGTTTGTGTGAAAATTCAAAAAGCACCTATTTGAATGGTTTCTCAGTTCATTTGGTGGTCCATGTCAGAAACACTCAAGAGTTATTTTGCATGACGCTCCGGAGATATTGTGTAAAATCGATGTGTGTATAAAACCCTCTACAAAAAATAAGAACCTATGTTGACGTGTTTTTGTATACCTCAGGGAGAACACAAAAACCACATGTAGGTTTCTTTGCTACCCTTTAAGTCTTGCAAAATCAAAATGTGCTGTGCCTGAGCGCAGTCAGCCACACATTAAACCACCTGTAGTGTCTTTATGTTCAGGGTGGTCAGGATTGTGACGCACAACGGGCCAGACTGTTTTGCCTTCAGTACGCCGTTTGCACCGGTGTCAGTTTCAGCCACAAACTTTTTAAAACTTTGCTTTGTATGAATAAAAATGTTTCTGCATTTTCTCTGTTCCAGAAAAACTACACAAGGAAATGTGTCTCGTGGGACACTCGAAAAGGTTGGAGCCCTTCAGGAACTGTTTACAAGCAATCTGTGTTTTATTCACCTCAGAAGAAAAATGTTACACTTTTTTTAATTGTTTTTTTTTGTGTGTAGATTCATTGATGATAAACTGGTTGAAGGATGGATGTGAGACTAAAGTGAAAGGAGCAAAACACACAGAGTGTCTGTGTAACCATATGACCTACTTTACTGTACTGGTGGTGAGACATGCTGCAGAACACACAAACACATAAGAATAAACAGCAGGATGATAATAGCAATGCAATAATATTGATAAAACATAAAATACATCAAAGTGGATTTACAGATAGTTTCTTGTTTCTTCCTGTGGACAAAGTTTTCTTTTCTTCGTCCCCTTTGGCAGCAACCAAATCTTCGACCAGTGCGCCACCTGCTGGCCCTCACAGCCATTTCATCTGTGGGCTGTGCTTTGTCCTTCATCAGCTGTATTGCTCTGATTGTTTTTTTCTGCTGGAAAAGGTGCTTTAAACTTTTTGAGGATTTCTATTCTGAGACACAACAAGTAAAACACCTTTTTTTTCCTCACATCCCAACACGTTTCTGCTCCGCTCTCTTTTCAGGAAACGATCAAAGGAACAATCCATATTCATCCATCTGGGTTTAGCCGTGTCCCTGGCTTTCCTTAGTCTGCTCTTTTTCTTGACTGGGGTCCTGGCTAATGTGGGTGGGGAGAATCTGTGCGTTTGGGTAGGGGCTTTACTCCACTACGCCACGCTCAGCTCCCTCACCTGGATGGGTGTACAAGTGTTCCACACCTTCTGGTTGGTCTACGTTGTCTTTAGACCCTCCCCAAAGCCCTACGTATGGTACCTGATTGGCTTCGGTGAGTGTGTGAATTGATGTATCTGAGAATGTTTATGTGGTACTTTGAAGAAAGTGCATGTGTGACTCTTAAATACCTTCCTCCACCAGGTCTCCCGCTGGTTCCCGTTGTTATCCTGGCTGCAGTGGGAGGTTTTTATGGCCTGACAGAGGTGGTACCAGCTGATGAAGACGCCAATCCTTATCGCATGTAAGCTCTGCCAAATCTTTACTAACGTTTAGGCAGATAGTGGGTTGCAAAACTAGCAAACTCTTTGAGGAGTTTTTGTTGTTGTTGCTTTACAACCTTGAAGTTAAATAGATTGAATTGATTTTTTTTTCTCCTGTTCTTTATGACAAAAATGCTTCAGCTCCTTCAAGTGAGGTGGGAACCACTTGTGTTCAACAGTCTTTAAATTAAATCAGAGATTCTAAGTTGGAAATTTCAGTGCTTCTTAAAACCACTGGAGTGGTAATTCAGCAGTGTTTTGGGTCATTGTCCTGCTGGAGCCTCTTTTCTTTAAGACTCCAAAAAGTGTATTTTGTGCATAGTTATTGTATGTAATCAAAAAATTTTAAATCCTCATTAAATTCCAGGACATAAAACATCTAAATAAAAATCTATGTCAATTTCAATGGGCAATAAAAGGGTCTAATACATGGTGAGAGTTTAGCTGGAAGAACATTGTTAGATATTTTACTGCTACTACTCAGAAACGTAATCAAGGCAGAGGAGATGCACGTTGGAGACAATGTGGGGCTAATGGTGCTAACCATTTCAATATTTTCTGGGGATGTCAGGTTATTTCTAACTATTGGGCACAGATTTGTGAACATGTTAATAATGTATTTGGTGCAAAAATTCCTCTTAAATGTGAAATACTATGTTTATGTGATGTACCTACAACAAATTGGATTAACACTGATAAGACTATTGGGTAAGTTACTTGTTGCAAACAAGAAAGACATCACAAGAAATGGCTGAAAATCGAATCCCCAACCATCGAGGAGTGGATTAACTATGTACATGAAATATACATCATGGAAAAGTTATCCTTTTTCCTCAAGATGCAAAAGGACATGTTTTATAAGACCTGGATCAAATGGACTGAGTATGTAAAACCTTTGAGACCAGACTTTACATGAGCAATACAAATTTGGATTCAAATAGTTTGCTTAGTGTTAATTGACATGCTTCCCATGTGTGTAGGTATGTTTATGTTTGTATAAAAATTTGAAAACCTTTTAAAAGTAAAAATTACAAAAAAATAAAACCCAAACATCAAAATAAAAAGAAGACAGGGCAAATAATTTAACAATTCCCTGTACTTGGAGAAACATGTATATTTGCCAGAGAATGATCACATAAAAAACTCTATGATTCTGTGTGTTTTATGCAGGTGCTGGATGAAAATGGACGCCTACAAGACCTTCCTGGCTATCTGTTTCACCAACATGACGCTCGTGGCCATCCTGTTGACATCAGGGGCTGCTATGCTCTTCATTGTTTACCGGGAGATCCGAACCAGGGACGAATGGAAGCAGAACCGCGTGGCTTTTCTCAGCATCTGGGGTCTCAGCTGCCTTTTTGGGACAACCTGGGGTCTGGCCTTCCTGAACTTTGGACCCCTGTCAGACTTTATCCTCTTCGTCTCCTGCATCCTAAACTCATTGCAAGGTGTGCAATGGTGATGTGCATTTAGTCCAGATCACGCTTTCTGTTTAATTTTAGGAATTCTGCTGAACAGCAACAGAAGAAGCTTCCCAATAACCATGTGTGAGACCTTTTAGCCGTTTGTCGGACAGAGAGAGTTTTATTGTTGGCTCAGAGATGAGGAAACCGGGCACTTGGAGGCAAAAGTTCATTGTATCAGTGTGGGAACAAAATAATAGCCATGACTAAGCAAGGCCTTCTGTTACACTGTTTCCTTTCACATGAACCACACGTCTTGATTTGGAGCCCACATTTATTTTATTTAAAATGTTCAGAGTGAGGACTATTTATGTCTTTATTTCCAAACTTATGGAGTTAGTAAACAGGGCTTTCAAAGGCAGCACAGGCAACACACAGAAAGCAACAATAAGAGTAAGGCTAAATATGTAGGCCAATTATAAAAGCTGTTTGTTGGTGTTTTTTATTGCAGAAACCTTTGCACCCATGATGCTGAAAATGTATCCTTCACACAGAATGAATGATTCCAAGTTCTGATTTGTTCCCCAGGTTTCTTCCTGATGCTGAGGTTCTGCATGCTGGACTGGATCCGGAAACAGGCTAACGGCTCTGTTCTCGGTAGCACCAGCTCCGGATCAACCAGGCAACACATGCTACAGGCGTATGAGAAGAGTTAACCGGACTGCGTAAAGACGGAGGGTAGAGGCTGCAGCCGTCTTGGTAAAAATGCAGTCTAATGTCAGAACATATCATTAAACATGACACAAGTCACTCAGAATCCACTGTTATCAGGTGTGGAGGTATGTGAGACCTTCATCTCTGTGGATCCTGCACCAGCTGGATTGGTTAGAACAAGCACACTTTATCACAAATAAAGAGATTATCACCTGCTGTGTTCCACATCAGGAGGCACTGACTCTGTTTTTATGAAACATTGGTCAGTACAATATATTTTATTTGAAAAATGTATGCTCTATGTTTTTCAACTCAAGATTTATACATACAACTCAGTTTATATTGCTTAAATCATTTTGTGTTTGTTATTTTTGGGATGTTTTTTTTTGTTCATTAGAGTTCACATTAAGTGAGGAGCCAGAAAGTTAATTCATCAAATTATCATTTTTGTTCAGTTTAAGCTACAGATGTCACTTCCAGCTACAATAGGTTTGGCTGAAAGCCTGAATCAAATGTGTGAATATACTCCACAGCCAAAAGGTTATGACCACCTGACAAACATTAAGTAGTTCCTAATTGTTTCCCCACTAAAGCATCGCTGATCAGAACATATGATTGGGTCCTGCAGTGTCTGTGGATGATGAACACCTTCAGGCTGAAGGGTTTTACTAACGTGATTTCAAACATAGGAGTATTTAGAAATGGTCCAGATTGTCCAATAAGCTGTATTCATCCTGCTCGTCATCCCAGAACAGAGACCACAAATGAAGCAGATTTTGTAAATGGGGGATGAAAAAAAAAATCACTCAGGTCACTCAGGTTTGTTAAGGTAACTTGTTCTGTGGGTTCCTCCGCCTGCTTTAGGTATATGTGGTGCTGAGGATGTTTCATGATGAAAGTGTCATAGGATGCTGTCAAGACTAACTACTGGTGCTCAGCGTGTAAATAGAAAACAAAATAAGGATGGTGGAAGTTTCAGGTATGATATCGGATAAAGTTCAGGTTAAAGTCTGGTTTTCAGTGTTCTACCTTCATAAAATACTGATTTATGTTTGTTTGTTTTTTATTAATCCCAAGAATTAAGTCAAATAGCTGAAAAAAATCATAGTTTTTAGTAGGGATTTTACAAAATTTTCCGGGGGAGTATTGTAAGAAACACGTCACTGCAGCCAAAGGAGTTTACCACACAACTCAGATCTGGTCCATCCTAATAAATGGTTCCTATAGGGACACGTAACCCAGTTTTATATCAGCGTCACCCCTGATATGATGTCATAATAAACAAGGATATAGACACAAAGTATAAAATATAAGACTGTCTAAAATTCAGTTAATCAGTCACCAAATATCCTTCAGCATACCACTGGACCCTCCAGAACTGCTTCACTCCACAGCTGCTCGTTAACATGAACATGTGTTATTCGTTGTCAGCAGATGTTGGCAGATATGAGGTAGACTTCTGGCATTCTGTTTCAAATTAATTATATTATTAACTATTTTAGTTGGACACATTGGTTTCTGAAGATAAAAAATAATATCAAAGACAAAACTATTTAATTTGGTATGTGACTAAGTGAATTGGAAGTGAGATTTAGAAAATTGCACAAGGGGCACCTCCTGAAATCTTGCCTATAGAGTGCCAAATTGGCTAGGGCCGGCCCTGGTCTTCTGTATATACTTGGACAAAAACAAGAACAGTATGTTTGAGTTTTGTGCATCTGGTCCCTCCTGTAGTAAACTCCTTCACTCAGCAGCAAAAAAAGATTTTGTATCAGCTGATTCCTCCTCTCTGGGCTGGTACTGTAGAGCCACCATCTCTCAGGAAGTCAGAACCTGGGCCTGGAGCTACAGGATACTTAAACTGGTTCTAGTTAAAGAAGGAACTCGTCTCTAATTCAGATGAAATATCTGGGAATTATGTTGAGCTTTATTTACGAACGTATAAACAATAGGAAGCCTAATGATTGTAAATTATACTGCTGTGGTTTTATTTTATTGTAAGAGCTCCATACCTTTTAGATAAGCTTTTTTTTATTGTAAATGTATTATTTTCAGCTGTACTTTTTTAATATATCAGGTTTTTAAGTTTTCCTAAATAGCACTTTAGATTGTTTGTTATAGAGCTTCAGTGAATTGTCTTTTAATGTGATTAGAAAACATGTTGTGGGCATTATTTAGGGAGAACTTAATGTTTTCAGTGTATTCTGTAATAAAACGGGCATTTCATCCAGAAACTGGTCAGTTGACATTTATAAGATTTTACTACAACAAAATATGGCTCAATGAAAATGTTGGAAATTCACGTTTTAATCAGTTTGAATCATTTTTTTCTTCTTCAGAACACAAGCTGTCAGATTTTAGATGCTGTGATTTTTGCACTTTTTTTTTTTTTTTTGAAAATTTTGTATCAAAGTTTTATTGCTCAATTTATTATGGATGTTTATAGAAAATTTATTAAAAAAAATAAACTTTGGTTAAAGAACTTGTTGGGTTTTGTTTGTTTTTGGTTTGAATATGAGTGTCATGTTAAACAAGGTTTATCTACACTTCCAGACAGGTAAGGGTTGAAAACTTAATTCAGGAGAACACTGAAGAACATCAGGGATTGAAGTTCCTCTGAAAAAAAAAAGTGAACTTTGATTATTTTTTATAAGGTACTTAATTATATTCTACGAGAAGTGTTCAGGTGATAATAACAAAACATCTTATATGCATATGATATTCTGATCCTACAGATGTGTAAAAAAACAAATTCAGAGGTGCAGGATAAATAGTTTTTATGCTTTGAAATGTCTTTTGGAAAGTTAAAAAACTGAAACCACAACTTTAAACACCATATTAGTTTTTTTGTTGTTTTTTTGTCTTTGTAAAATATTTATCTTGTAACAGTGATGTCCACCATAGTGTTGTGCTGCTCCATGTGAGGATCAGGTTTAAAAACAAAGGGATTTACCTATTTGCTTTTCTTGTAGTTTCATCGGGTTCCACCATAGAGAATTTGAAATACTCCAAATTTTAGGCGGTGGGACATCTAAAGGTGCAACTTTCAGCATCTGAACACCTGAAACACTCGGATGTTTTCAAAGCCTTTTAATCTCTCCTTTTGACATATTTATTTTATTTTATTTTATTTTTTTTTTTTTTTTGGGGGGGGGGGGGGGGTCCAAATACAATAAAAAAGAAATAGAAATATTTTTACCTTAACACTATTTTATTTATATTGTAGCTATTTAAATAAATTCCCTCAATCTTTCCCCTCCAGTTTGATATGATGTAGCTGCTCTGCACCGTCACACGGTGTTTCCTCTCAACAGCAGCAGCCAGTTGTTTACTGCGGATGAGGAGCTGCTGCCTGTCAGGAACAAAACAACGCAGGTAAGACCGGACACTTTCACCTGACACTTTCTGCTAAATGCTTAATAACTCTGATAAAATATCTACGGACTCGTAGAAAGCAAAACTACATTTTTTTTCCCTTTTTATTAGCTAAAGAAACCGGACAAACACAGAAAAGCCCAGATCATCAAGCTAGGCACCGACACAGGAAATAACAAAACCCAAAACGTTAAAATACATAATTTTGTGTGATATAAAACTTATTTTATAGGTGTTATGGTTAATTATGTTGTACAGTAAATCATTCTCGCGTATTGGTAGTCATATAAACATAATATGGGCTATTTTGTCAAGCAGAATTTAAGCAATCATTTAGTTTTATTTTGAAAGGCTCAAAGCAGAAACTAAGCAAACGATGTTAAATTTTACTTAGAAAAGCTTTTTTTTTAACGCCGGCTGCTGCTGCTGCTGCTGCTGCTGCTGCAGTGGGACGTTGTGTATCGTGTTGGTTTTATGAGTCTGCAGGGTGTAGGAAAACATCTGTAATTGGAGTTATTTATAGAGAAAACACAGGAGTGGGGAAAACTATCACGAAACAGCAAAGGTATGAGTCTGTTAAGTCTTGTTAAACCAAACATATTATTAAGGTTTATAAATCAACTGTATTTTTTAAATAGAAAAATGAGTAGAAGATTCTTACATCAAGGTTCACTCAAATACTACAATTAAAAAAGGCAAAACATGAAGAAGAGGTTTTCTTTAGTCTAAATTCTTTGTCATACCTGCCTGTCCTCTGGCTGGAAAAACAAGAGAAATGGAAGTGGAACAGATCATCAGATAAAACATGCTGTTCATACTGTTGAGAGAAAAAAATAAGAAGCAAAACATTTAGTTTTACTCTTTATATTTGTTAGTTTTGTCTCTAAATCCAAGTTTTGTTTGCCTAGCCGGTCCATACTCACACATTTTATATTTATATATTAAAAGAAAACTCATAGACCCTATACAATTTTTTATTTTAATGTTTTTTATAAGCAGAAGAAACACCGAAGCAAAACCATCCACGAACAGCACTCTCCCCTCAAGTCTTTTTTATCCCCAACAAGAATGAACAAGTCAACAACGTAATCAGCTTCCTGTTTGTATTTAAAGTTATTTTGGTCCTGCCTGTCCTTTATAAGAAGCCTGAGGAGGAGGGAGGGGGGCATGTAGTTGTAATTATAAATTCAGTCACATAAACAGCTTCAGTTATGAAGTTCTACACTGATAACAAACCTTTTCTCCATATTCTCAACTGAGCTGCCTGATGTTTTTCCAGAAACTTCTGTACAAACAAACTGTACCTAAAGTTACTCTCAAGTTCACTCCCACATTCAAAGACTTGCACTCAGCTTTAAGACTAAATGAAGCACAGGCAACGAAAAGAGCAACTCACCGCTGTTCAGCTACTCTACAACATCTGCACATTGAAGTGGATCTTTACAGCTGTGTTGTTTTTAAACCCATTGTTTGGTGTTCTCATCAGATCTGTGTGGTGCAGTGATGTTAATTCTGAGGTTGAGGAACAGGCGATGGGATGATTGAACTAAAGCTTGTTGTGCCTCACACATGCCCAAACACAAGGCACTCTTGCATCTCTTATAACAGCTTTCCCACGTGGCCTGAACAGAACCATTTGGAGTTTAACTTGGCCAAGGATGAGGAACTGGTGGTGGACATAAGTAGACAGGATGCCCTGTGATCCCTGCTTTCATCAGGAGGGGTCAGTGTGGAGATGTTGGAGGACTGTAGATATTGCACTCTCTGATAACAAACTGTGCTAGGCTAAGAACACTGCATTCTAGGAAAAGGGTCAGTCTAGTTCTCTTTTTTTCTGGGACCAGTGCTGCACAGTGAGGTATATTGGCTAGAGACACTATCATGTGACTTTTCTTGGTCGGAGAGAGCGGCTAAATTGTACAGGGTGAAGACAAACCAGTAAAGCTGAATGTGGTAACCATGACATGATCAATTTAGGTCAGCACATCAATGAACATCAGTTTCTTATTGATAACCATTTGATTTACTAGAAATGTTTGTCAGTACATGTGATCATAGGCAAAACCATGTCACCAAGGTACACACCTCTGCAATGAATGATGTTTCTAATAGGCAGAAGATAACCAATGAAAAACTACTATTTATATACAATTCTACACAGAAATCTAGCCATGATCAATTGTTTACATTGACAACCCGCCCCTTCAAATAAATTAGTCAATCTTCTGAAGTGTGAGTGATGTCTCTAGCCAATATGCCTCATTGGTGGAAGACCACAAATATCTTGGATACTACTGCTGTCTACAAAAAGGCCAGAGTTGTCTGTTTTTTTCAGAGACTGACACACTCTTTTAACACATGTCAGACAATGCTCTGGGGTTTTCTGATTCTGTGGTGGCAGAGTACTGTAACTAAACCATTTCCTCCTGGAGATTATTAAAGTTTACTTAAATAGAATTGATTAACCACAGTTCATTCTGTTGATGTACATCAACACGATCTCCCTGTAGACAACAAACAAACATTGTTTTGTAACTTC
The DNA here is from genome assembly GCA_031762495.1 of Anablepsoides rubrolineatus. Classification (NCBI taxonomy): domain Eukaryota; kingdom Metazoa; phylum Chordata; class Actinopteri; order Cyprinodontiformes; family Rivulidae; genus Anablepsoides; species Anablepsoides rubrolineatus. The sequence goes on from JARVGW010000322.1 coordinate 20,502,630, forward strand.
CTACCTGTATTTGGCTGCTTTTTTTTTTTTTAAAAAGTGTATGTTCTGTTGCCTGTTTTTGTGATGAACAATTGCAAAACAATTCTTTTGTCGCTTCTTCTTGTTGACATCTCTTTGGTGCTTACAGAGCTGGCTGGATTAAACTGATACAGACTTCTGTGAAGGTAATATGTGACTAATGATACCTCTACTGTACATCAAACAGTCACTGGTAACACAATCCAGAGCCAACTGTTTCAAGACATCCTTGCATATCCTGTTCTGTAATTCATGGGCTGGTATTGATTTGGGGCTTTTAGTTCCTCACCAATAATGACTCAGTGCTTCTAAATCTGTCTCAATAGGAACAAAGGTCTGAAGCATCCACAGCTGCTCTGCAGTTCCTGCTGGTTCATCCCTGAGAACGGCAGCGCCATGGTCAACAGCGAAGGATCCGCGAAGACAAACGGGAGCGCTGGTCACTCTTCCAATCAGCAGGAGCCTCTCAACGAGACCATGGAGCTCAAGAAGGAGATCTCCCTGCTCAACGGAGTCAGCCTGATTGTAGGGAACATGATTGGCTCTGGCATCTTTGTCTCGCCCAAGGGCGTGCTCCTCTACAGTGCCTCTTATGGGCTGTCGTTAGTCATCTGGGCCATTGGGGGCTTGTTTTCAGTGGTGGGTGCCCTTTGCTACGCTGAGCTGGGAACCACAATCACCAAATCAGGGGCTTCATACGCATACATCTTGGAGTCGTTTGGCGGTTTCATTGCATTCATTCGTTTATGGACATCCTTGTTAATCGTTGAGCCCACCTGTCAGGCGGTTATAGCCCTTACGTTCGCAAACTACCTGGTGCAGCCACTCTTTCCAACATGTGAACCACCATACGCAGCGTCCAGGCTCATCGCTGCGGCGTGCATATGTAAGTGTGTTTGAGCTGCCTCTGTTTGCCCAGCCTTTTAGGAGAAGATTTGCTGAGTCATCCTCTCTTCCCAGGTTTACTGACGTTTATCAACAGTGCCTACGTGAAGTGGGGCACGCTCGTGCAGGACATTTTCACCTACGCGAAGGTGGCAGCCCTCATCGTCGTCATAGTCACGGGCATTGTCAAGCTTTTTCAGGGTGAGTGGTGTCAAGATAGTCTTCAAAATGAGAGAAACAAAGATGTGGATCAGTGTTGCAACATCAACAAATAAGGTTATGTCAAATGTTCAATGACTATAAACAGAATTGTCTTCATGTCAGCATCTTTTATCTTCTTCATTGGTGCAAAGTTTAGATTTTGTTCTGTCCTAAGGACAAACATTAATCAGCTACATTAGCTGCACCAGAATAACAGATACATGGAGGTATATACATAACATCTGGAGTGAGTTTTGACCATGTGATTGACTGTAGCAGCTGTGGGGCTTCGCTGAAGGGCCAAGAGTCTGGGCTTACTATTACATGTACAGTACATGTTGGCAACATAGAGAAAAAAGACTGATGATGTAGAAATCATAAAAACGGATAAAAATAATAATTACAAAATTATTATTAATATTTTAAAGTGTGTATAAACTCTGTAATGTACAAGTGTCAGGAAGCTGTGTGTGTTTTGGATTTACCAATAGAAGAGAAGCAGTAAAGCATCTTATTTCACAAGTAAGCAGATTCTAGCTCGTTTACCTCAATGTGGATGTGATCTTACCAGAGCTGAAGTTAATAATAAATAGTTTAAAATAATAAAAAATGCTCATAATGTCAATATAATCACTCTTAATTATTGAATTAACTAGCAGATATCAGAATTTGTAGCATATATTTCTATACAGAGTGTAGCATTCTGCTGAATAATGTTACAATTTAGCACAAATGATTAAATATTACAAGCTGGTTTTGCCTCTAATTTATGTAATATTTACACAGTGTAAAATAATATATATATATATATTTTTTTTTAGGTTTCTTTTAGACAAACCCTGTGTTGACTGGTACATGTTTATTATTATTACTTATGACAGGTAAGAAATAATAAATATATGTTTTTACTACAAACCGGATTCCAAAAAAGTTGGGACACTAAACAAATTGTGAATAAAAACTGAATACAATGATGTGGAGGTGCCAACATCTAATATTTTATTCAGAATAGAACACAAATCAAGGATCAAATGTTTAAACTGAGAGCATGTATCAATATGTTGGTTCAAAATTTCACAGTGTCAACAAATCCCAAAAAAGTTGGGACAAGTAGCAATAAGTGGCTGGAAAAAGGAAATTGA
>JARVGW010000322.1:20504975-20517357 GCA_031762495.1 Anablepsoides rubrolineatus
CCAAATGTATCAGGTAACGCTGTAAATTCCACTATCACCGCCATTACGTCCGTGTTTGTTGTCGGAGGGAGGGGCTAACTGAACCCTGCTTCCGCGTAGGCGGAGCGATCTTCGCTTCGGCGTCATGTCAATTTGTTTAGTGTTCCAACTTTTTTGAAATCTGGTTTGTAGTTAAAATCATAATTTTTAAAGTTATTGACTTACTGATATAGTTTTTTGGTATATGCATATCTAGTTGTTTTACATGATTGTTGAATGAAATTAACATAATTAACAATTATAAATATTTATTGTAAAAAATTACAAACATTTGTGATGCAGATGATCCAGTTGGGCTTGCTGTTCATCTAATAATTGCTGTGACAACTGTGAGTTGAACTATTGGTCACCATTTTTGCTCCTCCATGTTATCACAGATGCTTACAGTGGACGAGAGAGGCAGGGCTCGCTCTCTATGAACAGTTATGAACTGACACATACGTTAGTATTTATTTGATGCATCAGTTTCTTCTCACTGTTTCCTTATTAGGTCGTACAGAAAACTTTGAGTCGTCCTTTCAGGGTTCATCTTCAGATCCTGGTGACATTGCTCTGGCGCTGTATTCTGCACTCTTCTCTTATTCTGGTTGGGACACCCTGAACTTTGTAACAGAAGAAATCAAAAACCCAGAGAGGTGAGCTTTACGTTTCTGTACTTAAAGCAGAATGTATTGGCAGTAGCAACTGAGACCAGTGAAATTAGCCCTAAACAGATGAAGTGTGTTGTTTTAGGAACCTGCCTCTGGCCATTGCCATCTCCATGCCGATTGTCACAATCATATACATCCTCACCAATGTGGCCTACTATGCCGTTCTGGATGTCCATGCCATACTGGACAGTGATGCTGTGGCAGTGGTGAGGAAATTAATTGCTGATGGAATTATAAAAAATGAGAAAAGTGAATTACTGGCAGCTGTCTTATGTTTTGTTTAGACTTTTGCAGACCAAACTTTGGGTGTCATGAGCTGGACAATCCCGATTGCTGTAGCTCTGTCTTGTTATGGAGGCCTGAACGCTTCCATTATAGCTGCCTCCAGGTAGGACCAAAATATCTTTTAAAATGTGTTTTTAATTCTATAGCGTCACAACACAAGACAAGGACTTTGCAGAACAACCTGGTGACAGTTTTAATGCAGCCTGCTTGTGTTCAGGTTGTTCTTTGTTGGATCCCGGGAGGGTCACCTTCCTGATGCTCTGTCCATGATCCATGTGAAGAGATTCACTCCAGTTCCTGCTCTGATCTTCAATGTATGAAAATGTATCCATTATGAACAGATTCTACTGAAAACATGGCAGTTAGTTAAAGCCTCCTTTACTGTACAGCTTTGGGAAATCACAATTTTCACAACTGAATGCAGGGTTCCCACGGGTCCTTGAAATCCTTGAAAGTTTGTGAATTTGAAAAAAATGATTTCAAGGCCCTGGAAATTTGTGAAAACAGCCAAAATTACACTTGTCCTTGAAAGTCCTTGAATGTTTTTTTGGGATTGAAATTGTCTATTCACACATGATGTTTTTCATAATCTTTAAAAGAAAAAAAATTATAAACTAAAATTAAAAAACCTTATATTTGTTGCGGTGGATAACTCAGGATTACGGTAAACTGACGTCATTGTTTCTGACTCAACAACTTCTTTGTTGTTTAGTTTTTCATTGAATTTACATGATATTAAACTTGTTTATTGGTAACATTCTGGGGTAGCAGTAGGTAATTGCGCGTGGTTCTTTAATTTGAGGAATTTGGTAATGGAAAGTCCTTGAAAGGTCCTTGAATTTGATGTTGACCAAGGTGTGGGAACCCTGTGAATGTGCAGTGTGTTTGATTTGGTGACATCTAGTGGCACAGATTAGAAAATGCAACAATCTTAACACCTCTTTCTACACACAAATACACCCAGACAGAGTGGCGGTGTAAATGGAAAGGTGTTAAAAGCTCATGTGGCTGAACTGTAATGATTACTATCAGATTAAATGAACACAATGCACATTTTTAACTAATCTGAACCAAGATTTATCAATAAACATTTAGATGGCTTAAATAATGTAATCTTTAAATTGCACTGAAGGCTGTGACTGGTAACTTGTTTCCTCTCTGTTCAGTGCATCATGTCATTGATCTACCTGACAGTTGAGGACGTTTTCCAACTCATCAACTACTACAGCTTCAGCTACTGGTTCTTCATGGGTCTGTCTGTCGCCGGGCAGATCTACCTTCGCTGGAAGCAGCCTAACAGACCCAGACCTCTCAAGGTAGCCTAATACTGTCATTTATCCACATCTGACTCTTTAGCAAAGGGTAAACTGAATTAAAGGACAAACTGAGTCAAGCTCCTCCTGAATGCTTTTGACGTGCAGTCAGTTCCAACAGAGAAATCAATATGAAGCAAAACAGTCGTCCTCCAGAATAAATCCAATTTCTAATTTTGCGTAAAGAGCTGATAGTTGATGAACACATTGAGGCACCTTGATCCATGACATTAACTGGAACTACTTTCCACCAATTGAAGGATTCTGTCCCTATCTTCAATCAACAAAGCAGAATGTCCAGTGTGATGAAGTTGTTAAAGTGTCAAAAATGTAATGCCCAAATAATGTGCAGGAAACCCAATCCAGTTATCTGTTAAAAGGTTTATTTTTCACATCTAAAAACTCCATCTCATCCTCAGAGCCTATGTTTGTTGCCCCTAAGAGTAAAATGGCTCCCTCCTTCTGCTGCTGGTTATCAGAGTTGTAAAGTAACTAAGTACAAATACTTTGTTACTGTACTTAAGTAGAATTTTTGGGGATCTGTACTTTACTTGAGTAATTATTTTTAATTACATTTTCACACAATTATCTGTACTTTCTACTCCTTACATTTTTAAAAAGACAAGAAGTAGAAAGTCGTTACTTTTATTTCATTTTTGCTTGTTTTCATTACAGCTTGTTATTATAAAAAATAAATACGATCCATATAAATTGTGCCTCCTAGATAGAGTGAATTTAACTGTGGTTGAATGAGAAGTATAAATATATAAAATTCTGATACTGTATTAGTTTGTACACAAACAAATCATGTCACACTCCAGCAGGACATAATTATTAAAACAAAAGTACTGTACTTAAGAAGTATTTGTTTATCATGAATTATATTATTGCATTTGGCCACAGCCCTCAGATAGATTTTCATTTAGGGGAAAAGTTTTGTGCAGCCTTGATATATGTATATAAACTGAGACAACTAGACTAGTGCATCCTAAATTTAACATTAATTAATTTTTTTAATACAATATAGTCATTTCTGCATTTATTAGGGAGATCACCTCCTAATAAATGTCCTTACAGAAAATCTAACTGCTCATTTTAAATCAATACTTTTAATACTTAAGTACAAAAAATATCAGATACTTTAATACTTTTACTCAAGTATCACTTTGTGGTACTTTATACATCACTGCTGTTTATCCTTCCAAACCATAATAGAAGACCCTGGTCACACCAGTAGGAGTGGTTCCTCTTAGGTCAGCATTATTATATTTTTACACTACTGAAGGGAGACATATAGAGACATGTTAATTCTATCACTAAATGACTAAAACTGACCACGAAGTATAAGACTGTATCTAAAACTCAGTTACCTTCCCTTCAAAGTGCTTTTTGCTTAATCGCCTTTTAAAATGAGTTTCAGTTCTGCTTGTCAAAATGCAAAACAGGACAAGAACAAATGAAGTGAAAATATTTTGTGTTCATGCCCTCCTGCAGCTGACCTTATTGTTCCCGGTGGTGTTCTGCCTGTGTGCCATTTTCCTCGTGGCGGTTCCTCTCTACAGCGACACTCTCAACTCTCTGATCGGCATCGGCATCGCTCTGTCAGGAGTTCCTGTCTACTTCCTGGGTGTCTATTTACCAGAGTCCAAGAGGCCGCCTATCATCATCAAGCTGCTGCGTGAGTGTACCCCTCATCCAGCTCCCCACACAAATCATTTAATGATGAGGTCATTTATCCCAATGGTTAGACTTCATTAATGTGTTGTCTCCTGCTGCAGGCTCCCTGACTTTCTTCACCCAGTACACCTGCTTCTGTGTTGTGACAGAGACGGACAAAAGCCAGTAGCTTCTTCTTCCATTTCAGGACTTCAATCAGGAGCATCATAGTAAAGAAACTCTGCAGTGAAGCTGACAAAATGAGGATCCTGTTTTGCCATGATGAAGCTATTGGACTCCACTCAACACTTAAAATTGCTGCCACAGGTTCACACAAAATTATTCTGGGAATAAAAAAAGAAATTATCGTGCATATACACTCACTGCCAAAACAAGTTAGGCACCCAGGAAGAATAATCTGTTTTAGATATAAAATGGTACAGAGGCAGAGTAACAATGAGTGTTTGAATGATTCAAATAGGAAAGAACGGGCATGTCTACAACAGTCACTAGAGGGCGTGATGGTGTCATCAGGCAGGCAAGGCAGCGAGAATCGCCTCACAGATGCATTATACAGAGACACCAGCATTCAATGTAGGGCAATAATGGTTTGTATGTGACCAGGTGTTTGTATCATGCATATGGAGTGTATAGATATCAGAGGACATTCAAATGTGTCATGAAAGTTCTGATTGCCCAACACAGACCGCACCATGTCTGAACAAATGGCATCAGTCAGACTACAGGTTCAGTGCCCCATGCTTAGGCTGCGCCTTTAGTTGAAATTTGGAGTGACATTATGACCAAGAAATACTGACTGATGATGAGTGGTGCTGTAGCATTTTCAGTGATGAATCTCAGTTCTGCAACAGCACAAATCAGGTGGTTATTGTTTACATATACAGCAGCACGATGTGAAAAGGACTGATTGTGACAATATTGTGGAGAACACACCAGCGTTACCCCGGCATTAAAAATGAAATCTTATTAAGTTTATAGTAGAGCTCTTTTAAATATGTTATCTGAGGATCCATGGTGTTGGATTTCAGATCATGTTTGGTACTGGCTCAGGAGAACCTGAATGGGCACAGCACTACGTCTGCATGCCTTACCCCTACCGAGACAACACCCTGGTATGGCCTTTTAACAAGACGACACCTCATCCACACACACAGCACGTATGGCTATGAAGAGCTGCTTTATGTTGAGGTCCCCCGATGCTTCCCCAGTTAAACATAACGTGGAATCAGCTTGAACGTCAACGCAGACCCAGTGCTGATCTGAAGGATCTCAAAAACTACAGTAATTAAAAGAGGATTTAACAGCAGTTTCATCATTCCCACTAAATCACTGCTGGTACTGAGGGCCTGTGAGAGCCCACCATGCTGACGACATGGAACCAGCAGTGTGACTGTACTGCTACTTCCATTTTTTTGTTTCATGGTTTTCACTTCACCTGGGTGCCTAACTTGAGTTGTTTTTGTCAGTGAATGTAGATAAGTTATCACACTATGTAATGACCTTTATTAGGAAATCGACATTAGTATTTAACATACACCTCTTTTAAAACGACGTGCCTATGACGTTTTACTGGTGCTTTCTATATGATCAGATACATAAAAGGAATATACTTATTTAAAATGTTTGAATTGTACCCAACTAAACAGAAATACTGAGTATCCTATGAGCAAGTGCTGTTAATTCTACCAAAGACCTCTAAGAAACCATTAAAATAGGGAAAATATTTAACATATGCACTGTAATGATGCTTTTAAGCACTTTTTTTCTTTATTTATTGTATTGAATGACTGTTCCACCTTTAATTATAGAATATTTGCACTGTTATATGCTATGCCTTAAAAAGTATTTCATTTCTACAACTACCATTAAGTCTTTAATGTTGTGTCTTTTATAAGTGTCACCAATGTTGATTTTTTTTTTGTGAGTGGGGTTTTCATAAATAGATTTAAAGAATAGGCTTTTGTGTTGTATCACATTCTCAACTGATGTTCCTGCTAGTTTGTTAAACTCACATATTAGATAGCACATGCCTCCTATCTGTGACAGTTTGCAAATTAAAAGATATCAAATTATGTGGGGGAAAAAAAGCAAAATGCTGTCAGAAAATGTGAATTACAACCCGGATTACACTGGCATACCTCAGAGGCTATCATTACAGATCACCTAGGCTGCAAATTACAGACTGAAAATAAATCAAAGGTTATGGTAGCCATTTATATGGCTTACTGTTGTTTTGAATCAAACCATTGTGCTTATCGCATACACAAAAAACCCAGACTAATATTTATTTTGAAAGTTCTTTGTTTACACATCTACATATTTACAAAAAAGATTTAATTCAACAAGCATTCAAAAAAAACAATCAGAACTTCCAAAGGAGGACTGCTTAACCAAACTCATTCCCACAACAGAAATGTACGCACCACGCTTTCACATTATGCAAAAAAAAAAATCTAACAGTTATTTGTACGCACTACCATGCACAAAATGCAAACATCCTAACTGCAAGCACACGTGTCCTGACAAACCTCACTAAAAAGTAGATAACAGCGTAAAGCGTACGAGGCATACCACACTAATGTGCAACAAGTCTAACACGCATTCACTTTGAACAAACACCCACGTACAGCCACTCCACCACAACTTCAAAATAAAAAAAACAAGACAGACACTCTGGATCCTTCTGGAAATAACACCCACTCCTTCAGCATCTGTGTAGTAAAGATTCAGAATCATCAGGAAGCTTTAAGAACCACGTGTTTATACTTTGGCACATGAGTGTAAAGTATGATGGGTGTTACACAAGTTGCTCCTCTGTTTTGTGTGTGTAGGGGGGGTGTTGTGTGAATGTAGCAGTGTTTCATTTTTAAATCTACCCTTAACTACACAGAGGCCCTCAGAGTGAGGTGTTATTTGCGGGCAGGCCACTGACCGAGGTGCAACAACATATAGATTAATCAGAATCAGATTTGTCTTTGTCGTCATCTTCGCCACTGCAGCCCAGCTCGTGTAACACTTCCCTCTGGTAGCGCTGCCAGCTCCTCCTGCTGTACGAGTGCTCCTCCTCCCAGTACCCTGAGGAGGAATCACCAAAAACAAATAAATCAGTTTTATCTCAGGCAACATGACTTAAACCATGTTTGAGCAACCTATAGCCTAGTTTAAAACTTCAGGAAAATTAAACCCACATGATAAACTTCAGTTATAGGTACTTTTACATGTTAAAAAACTACTTCTAAAGGGTGGCAACAACAACAAAAAAAAGTTTATTCTTGAATTCTACATACAGAACTATGCAGGTCTGTTTTATTATAGTAAGTTTCCCATTTGTGACGATAGAAACATTAATTGTGACTTAATAAGTTCATCTTTTTTTTTAAATTCAGCTTTTTTAAAAGTGATGATGCTAAGTATTTTCAATTCTTAGCATCACCTGCATGCTTTGACAAATCTCCCCCTCCCTTTCATGTGAAAAACACTAAAAACTGCTGGTGACAAATTAGAAATAATGGTAGTGTTGTGCCTTAAAGGTTATTCTGTTGTGGTTTTTACAGGGAGGAAAACAGAAGGGCAGTAAAAGGGGGATTTGTGGCCTCAATCGGGGATTAAATGGTAAACAGTAGCCATGATTCCATCTAATTTTAATTCAAATTTTGAGTGAAAATTTCGCAAGAAAGAAAAAAAAAATACGAATCAGACGTGTTTCCATCAATTGGTTTGACGTGAATCAACCAGGCTACGCAAAGTGTGATTACATTAGACGCATGGCTGTAGTAAACAGGAAGTAGAAGTCACAAACTTGCAGTGACCACACATCTCAGGACAATGGAGAGAAGTTATCAGGAACATGTTTCTACCATCAGGAAAGTTGTACTTATTCTGTCACATCAACTAGTTTTGGTGATGTTACATGCTGTCTGGAGACAGAGAAAGAAATGCAATTCTCTTCACGTTACGGGAATAACTGAGAAGACGGCGACAGCTGCAGTCGCTCTTGTATCGGTCAGACAGCGGGAACAGCTGATCAACCATGTGAGGTAAATGTTTGCTATGTCAAAACTTATTCTGCAAATGTGTTTCCATCAATTCCTTTTTTGAAAAACCCCAAAACCAGCTCAAGTGAGCGTATAAACTTTTTTTTTTGCAAATTAGTAGAAGTTTTTTTTGGAATCATGCCGTTTCCATTCATCATTTCTGAAGCGATACTTCAAAATTGCGCATTAAAAAACGTTGATGGAAACACAGCCAGTGGTTGCTGCTTTTATAATTTAAGTGAATAAAAGTCATCACTTCATTAAGAAAGTGATTGAAATTTATCAGAGATATAATTCTTTCTTTTAAGTAATATTTTATTTGTGTCCTAATAATTTTAATCTGCACAATTATTGTATACTAAGGGTTTACTAATCAATTTATAAAAGTCCTTTGGTTGTGTTAGAAAAATACCAACTGACATGACTGGTGACTCAATATGACCACAGGACACATTTATGTATAGTAAAAAAAAAAAAAAAAACCAGTCACATTTAGCTCTACAAAACTGACACATTAAAAATAAATAGAAAAACATACCTCCGTAGCGCTCCTCTCTGTCACCGTCTCCATCACTCTCCTCATCAGGATAGTCATTCCTCCAGTTACACTCTTCATTCTCATCATCCTCATCATCATCATAGACTTCCTCTTCATGAACCACAAAATCAGGGACCTGAAACAAACATCAACACATTTATTTGGAAGTTTTGTGTGCTTCAGTTTATGGTTGGTTTTAGAGTTCTTTATTAAAGCATTGGAAGAAGAAGAAGAAAACAAGGCTTCAATGAATTAACCAAAATGAATAAAAAAAACAGTCCTGTGGTCCTTTTAAAGAAAACTTTAAGCGTCCTATAATCAAAACACTATTAGCCTAAAGTAATATTCGATCCATCAGTCGTTGCTTTAATTTAATTAAAACATATAAAAACCAAAACAAAAGGAAGTTCTCACTTTATTTGTTTGGAATTTTTACTACTCCCCCCCCCATTTTTCCATTCACTCACTCCGATTTCAGCACTCATTCATCTGTCCGTCCATCCATCCACACACACCAGTTCTCCCTCATCAGCGTAGACCCTGACAGACAGGATGTCCTGGATCCAGCCTGGTGTGACAGTTTCCTGGTAGTAAAGATCGTAGACATAGTCATCATCCTGCTCCCGATGCTCCGCCCCCAACTTCTCTCCAGATACGCTCAAATGCTCCCGAAGCATCTTGGTGTTGTTGCAGAGAATCACTTCTGGGTCTGAAGGGAGCACCTTTAATGGAAAAAAAACAAAAAAAAAACAAAAAGGGTCAGATAAAGAAGTGCAAAATCTCTCCATATTAGTTGACTGATGTTACAGCTTTTAGGGCCTCATTCTGATGACAACATAACAACCAGAACCAACAATGTGACTGACTGAAAGGAAACATCCTTGAAGCCTCATTTATGAATCTGTTCGACAAAAACTGTGGAGCTTTAATCGGGACTGATTTGTGGACAAATAATAGTGGATATTAGAGTCTGGTTTTTTTTTCCCGAAGAGTATACTCCAGCAGGCCGAAACCTGTGTAGTGATGTATACCGCAGCAGTAGCTCTGCACGGTGTGTCTTAGGGACTATGAAAGGGGTGTGTGAAAAATGAACATCGAACAACCACGTGACCATGCATCAAATGTTCAGCTTCGGATGAAATATGTTTAGACTACTAAAATCTGCGGGAAAATTGCAAAAATTCTAAACATTTTCTGTGGCAGTCTCATTAACACTAGAGTTTCATGCACCTTGTGAAGAGGTTTGTCCTGGTCATCTTCTTCCTCGTGAATGAGATCCACAACCTGAATTTCACCAGAGCCCCATTTATTTGTTGCTTGCTCACTTTCCTCTCCAGCCTCAGAAGCGTCCGACTGTGGGGTTTGCTGCACAGCAGGCCTGGACAGTCCAGCACGATGGCTGGACACTATTCTGTAGCGCTCCTCCCTCCGGGTGCTCCACTTCGTGTTCCTCAGGTCCCCGATGATTCGCTGGGAGCTGGCAGCAGAGGGGCGAAGAGCGTGGGCCATCCGAGGACGGGCCAGAGCCTGCCGAACCTCCGTCTGCACAGGAGCATCCTGAGGGGAGGGAGAGGGAGAAAGGGAAAGGGGGATTACAAAATCTAATCACTGCTCCTGGTGTAGTTCATTATCATTTGGCTCACTCATTAAAATAAAAGGGTATTTTAATGTGTTTTTGTGAGCAATAAAATATGACAGAGAATTAGGGATACGCGTTCCTGATTTTGTTCCCTCATTTCCCCATCATTTACCTCACACCTGCTTGTGTGTCACACTGTTTATGATAGTAGTCAACACCTGTAATGACTTTAGGGTCACTGTTAATATAATAGGCTTTCATCCAAATTACTAAAACTAAATCTGTCAACACAGCCATTAATTGCAATGCAATTCAGCTTCAGTTTATGGTCGTTTGCGCAATCATTTCAAAGTTCTGCTACTAATGCAGATGTGCTAAAATATTAAAGTATTTTATTTAACCAATACCATACAACTTCACAAGGTGCTCAACATTCCTCATGTTAACGCAGTGGAAAAACTGTTTTTTTCATGTAGGAGTTCTCATAATGTATTCATATATTCTATATTATTTTAATAATACGACTTTACACTTACGGCTTTCATCTTGAAATATTATAACTATATATATATATTATTATAAATTACATTTAAACCATCTTGTTGTGCGGCCCCAATACTTCATTGTTGTAATAAACAAAATCAGCTGACATCAGTCAGTTCAGACATAAAGCTAACAAGCTAACTAGTGTGTATGTTTATATAAAAACACTGCACCAACAGTGCATCCTTAGTGTGTTAAAAATGAACGCGTTTTAAAGAACAGCAGCTTCTTATTGTTTTCGAATTTGGTTCAACTTCTATGTTTTACAGAATGAGTCATAGTTAGCTGAGCGCTGTGCTAATGTTAGTTCATGCTAACAACAGATCAGGCTTTGTTAAAATGCAGAGACAGTCGCCACTTCTTGACCCGCTCAAAAATGTTCAACTTTACAGAATGCGTTTTTACATTCAACAACTTTACCCAAATTACCCCCACGTTGCCCCTTTCCACTGCCAGCTGCGTGTTTCGTTTGCTAACCGCGTTTAGTCCCCTCGGCGTAGGCCTCTCACCTGTGTCGATACGGTCGCCACGAGTTTAAAGACAGAGTTTTCCACCTCTTCGGCTTCATTGGGCTCCGGTACCGTTTCTACTGGGCTCTGAGACGACTCGGGCCGAATCCGTTTGCACGCAAGCAACAAAGCGTCTGCGGGGTCGGTCCCCCTTTTTCTTTTGACTCGTAAGATGGTCGTGTTCGGATCCATGACAGTCGTCTCTTCCTGGCTTCTGCTCGGATTTGTTGTTGTCTAGTAGGTTGCGGTATGTGTGAGAGCCGTCGCTCCGCTTTAATTTCAGCTAATATTTCTTCTTCTCTTGGTTTTCTGGCAGATTGCGCATGACTTTAAAGTGCATATCGCCACCTAGTGTGCAAAACTGTGCATCATCATTACACAAAGATTTTATTGTAGAAAGAAAAACAAAATGAGCATCTGTGAATAAAACTAAAATAAACTCTAGAGCCAAGTATTAAACAAAACCTGAAATAAATGTTGAAATTTTAAGTTGAGGCCTATATGCATGTTTTGTCTTGGGACCACACTGTGCCATTACACATTGTTTTTAGTGGTTTCACCCACAGCATCACCCACACAAGTTGTCAATTTCCTCCTTAAAGTGACACAATTTGTGACGTTTGGAAAACACCTAGGCTTTTCAACATTTTCCTTTGAAAACTGGTTGCTTTTAAAATATTTTTCTCTTCAGTTCTTAGCTGTTAAACTTCTCTGTAATTCAGAAAGCAATGACTCAAAGTATGTGTGAGTGATGCAGCTTTGATACTGCATCACCCATAGCGCTCCTGCTTCGTTAAATTGTGTTCACCAGCACATCAAGTATAAATAAGCAACATTTTAAAAATAAAAATCGATGAACACCTACATTAAGACCAGCAATTTTCTACTAATCGAAATAAAAATACTCACAACAAGATGTAAGGTTTTACTCAAAGCTGTTTGCAGTTTGAAGAGCAGTTATTGTATGGCACCCTCTATTATGTGGACACAAATAACAAACGGCAACAGAATGTCAAATTCCCCCAGACATTTTTATTTTGAACACATTCAAGGATCAAATCTGAACTAGACAACTACATAGTATTATTGTAGTTTGAGAAATATTTTTAAAAACAAAAAGTAAAAAAATAAGCAGAAGGAAAGAAAGAAAGAAAGAAAGAAAGAAAGAAAGAAAGAAAGAAAGAAAGAAAGAAAGAAAAGCATAAATGATTTATT
>JARVGW010000322.1:20576364-20587883 GCA_031762495.1 Anablepsoides rubrolineatus
TACGTGTGATATGCTAATTCTGTACTGTGGAGATCATTTACAGTCGTTGTCGAGTCAAAAAAAACTTTAGCTAACACAGTGTTTCATGTGAACCGGAAGAACTGCCGGTGGCTCAAGAATGCGGAAGTGCTAGAACGGAAGTCCATGGCATATAGGCTATTCTAGTAAAAATACCTCTAGGTGCATTTTGGTGCTTGGACTTGAAGCAGTACAGACCCAAATGTAAGTAAAAAAAACGAAAGAAAAAAAGCACATTAGGTCCCCTTTAAGTAGTTAGAATATTTATTACTCTGTTTCCAGAGCAATGTCATTTTTTTTTTACTTTCCATTTTCCCTCTGATGTTGACAGGCATAATGAAGGTATGGCAGAACTAACTAACTGGTAGAGTGGGACCCATCCCCCCATCATAAAGGCTGATTTATCATCTCATGTCTTGCCTGGTGAAAATTGTGTACCTTCCATCTGTTATCTCCCGCTGACACCCCATCTTGTTAGAACTCTCTTCTACTGACCAATACAGTTAGCATTGTGTGGTTGTTCAGAACTCTATGGGTGTGTTTGTCTATGCAAAGATTTGCAGTGCATCTTTCTGTGTGTAATTTTGCTGAAAATGGTCCACTCCCAAAAGCCAGTTAATAAATTAGCAATAAAGAACTTGCAAACAACATTCATGTTTTCTTTCCATCTTTGCATCTCTCTACAAAAAAAAATGTTTCTGCTGACACAAGCCTTTCTTCCAACATCTGATACATCATCATTTATCATTTATTTATCATCTATTTATTATATATTCTGCTATCACTGATGATTAATTTGGAGTTTTGTGGAAGGGATTATGATGATTTATCCCTCACATCTTCTATGTGAATAAAAAATCTCAGTAAGAAAAATATGTTTGAAATGATGTAATCACTGATTCACTGCCTCACATCTTGTAGAATAGACCAGTCTTAAGTCTGCCTGTTTGTACAATGGTTTATACAGGAGATCCCCAGGATATATTAATGGAACTTGAATACATTTTTTTTCTCTTCTACCTTCTTAGGGGACTCATCAACCATGTCAGGTTTTTAACTAAAATTTGCCTCGATTTGATTTCAATGGGAAGAAAAATACATCCCAGTCTGCTCCTGTCCTCCTCACAAACCATTTCCATATTTTTATTGTTGCCAAATAACCTGAAAGTCTGTGCACACACAGTATATAGGGGCTAAAATGTTTTGCTGCATTTGTACAGAATGCAAATAAACACTTTGATCAACAGTCTTTTGGCTTTTGGGATGTCAGCTAAAGATCCTTCATGCTTTAATTCATCAAACCAACATAATAAACCAAACCAGGTCCAAACCAACATTGCCAGTGCAACGGCTCAGTGGTTAGCACCGATGCCTCACAGCAAGAAAGTCCTGGGTTCGATCCCTGGTTTGGACTTGGGATCTTTCTAGTTTGCATGTTCTCATCATGCTTGCGTCGGTTTTCTCTAGGTACTCTGGTTTTCTCCACCCCCCAAAAAATAGCGGGACTTGCCTGGTTAATAAGTACAGACTATAGTGTGTTTTTGTAAAGATGACAAAATATATCTAAAATTAATCACTTTTTACAGGCAAGTCTAGCTGGTAACTTTAAGTTGTGGCGGCACAACAACATAGTACACAGTCGTGATCCTCTAACAGTTAGCTCACAAATGCAGACTGAATACACTGAAGTACGGGGATCAGGAGAAGGGAATGTGACATTACCCGAACAAAGGGACGCCTGCGCAGTGTTCAGTACATAAGCTCAGAGATTCACCCAAAAATACTGTCAAAGGTTTAAATAAAGCCACATGAGCCGTGCTGCTGCACTAATAAAGGCTTCTCTCCCTGAGGCCTGCTCCTCCGCTGCCGAGCAGCCGCACAAACACTAGAGGGCTCCCTCTGTGGACAGCAGCACGGACTGCTTAGCTGTCTGTCAGTCACACACACACACACACACACGCACACATGCGCGCACACACCCCTCACACTCTTAAATCAGACACACGATGATGAGCGTGACCTTTTCTCTCTAACTGTCTTAATAGGCCTGGATAACACCACCACCATCACTCTGCTTGTCTTTTAATAGTCTGAGATTCATTTTCGTTTTTCTTTCTATGCTTATCTTTTTTCTTTTCTTTTTTTTTCCACATTTCTAGAATGGAAGTGAACTACATAGTAAAAGTGTACAGGTGCTCAGAAATGATGGCAGAGTTCTTCTCTTTTCTTCCTGCCAACTGGGCCATGCTGTGTGGATCCATCTGTTCATTGGTTAACCCGATCAAATGACTGTAAATGAGCAGCCCGGGCTTCGTTTCACACCCCCCACACCCCCCAACCCCACTGGTCTAATGCATTTCACAATTAAGCTAAAGTAGGCTTTAAGATGTGGTGGTGGGGGGGGGGGGGGGGGGTTGTTGCTGTTAAAAAAAGCACATACAAGGAAACACATATGTGAGAATTATTTTTTTTAAAGCGCTAAGTGTTGTGCATTTTGCCACTTGTTTTTTTTTTCTTATCTCCAGCTGTACGGGATGAGACGATAACCTTCCCGCGTGTTCGCGCCACGCACTCATTTGCGCGCCTGTTGACCCGACTCCTCATCAGCCCAATGAGCGCAGCGGAGGGAGGCTCTCTTCTCCGGCGCGCAGCTCTCCCCTCCATCTCCTCCTCACTTTTCCAGTCGGCCAGCGAGCCTGTCGGAGCTCTAGCGCGCCTCATAACCACTGTCTGTCTGCCTGCCTGCCTGCCTGTCTGTCACTTCGCAGTTGTAATAATAATAATAAGAATAACAATAATATTAATAAATAAAAAAAACTGCAGGACGGATTTTGCTTAGACCCGAATTGTTGCACCTTTTTCCGCTTTCGGAACGAGAACCCCCTCCATGGAGGAGTTTTTGGCGTATTTTTAACGTTTGGGGGAAAAAGACAAAACGACTGAAATGCAGAAGCGGGATAGGATCCGGATCTCTCGAGTAAGTACATGCTATTAAATAAAAAATCATATGAGAGAGAGGGGGGATAATGCTGCTGAAAATAAAACATAGAAGGGGTCTTTAACAAGACTTTTCATCCTCCTGCATCCGCAGCTGTGAAGGTCTTTTTTCTTGTCCTGCACGGCAGCTGCAGGAGCAGGCTGACGCCGAACAAGTCTCCAAAGATCTGCAACTTTGGCTTACCTTTATTTCTTCCACCTGACTGTCAGAGTCTCGGGATACAGGACTGCTCGTGCGCTCCAGCTCCACAGCAGATGCGCAAAAATAAATGATAGAAATAAATAAATAAATAAACGGACTATATGAAACACTGGCTGCCCAATATAAGAGGCAACTTCAGACTAAATGGATGTGGTGGAAGTGGGGATCATTACAAATGAAATAATCGAAGTTCCAGTTTTTATTTTAATGTTTTTTTGGCTGTTCGTTTCCTAAAAATTCGAAACCTATTTTGTTCCAAGCGCAGTAGTACCTTGGACAGCTCCTCCGTTGTCTGAGCCGCGTAGACCGGTGGGAGAGCTGTCCTCGCACCCGTGGTGCTGAAACCGCTGCTATCTAAAGCCAGATGAGACCAGATTTTAGGGTCTTATAGGTCTAATTTACGAACGTCTTTTAGTTTCCTGCATGCTGAGCTTCAGATCGGGATTCATCGGGGTTTATATCTTCCTTGGAAATATGCAGCAGCATTAAACCACGTATGGAGGAAACACCGTAAAGGTTGAAGAGGGGGAAAAGTTTGCAGCAGTGAGCGTGTCTGTGTGCTGAAAGTGTGGCAGCAGGGCGCAGCGAGATCGTGTCCACCTGCATCACAACTCTGCCTTTGTGTCTGCAGGCTGTCCAATCCAGCAGAGCAGCCCAAACAGTTCCACTTAAACCCAAACTGTTGCAGCTAAAAGGGCATCAATCTGCAGCTTGTTGACTATCTGTTACTTCACACTAATTATTTGTTTTCATCACATATTTTCTGTACAGAAAATAAAAAAGATAATCGAAAACAACCCAAAACTTGGTGACCGTGGTTATCGAGTGCAGCAGTTCCAGTGTAATATTCTGTATCTGATTGAGTGAGTAAACATGCCTCTCTACCTTCTGATCTCATCTGGGTTACTTTGATATCAGCGAGCTGCAGCCTTGTTGACTCACCTGCAGCCATCCTCTCTCTGCCTGAACCTGCAGCTACATCTGCACGAGGAGGGATCCGTCTGCAACAACCTGACGCGCATCGTCACGGCATTAATCTCAAAAGTAACATGTGATTTCCTCAACAAAATAATAATCCCCCCCCCCCAACACCCAATATAGAAAAAAAATAAATAAAAAACATCAGATTACAGAAAAGCAATCTGATACAGCTTCAAAATGCATTTGTTGTTCGGCTGGATCATGTGGAAACAAGATAGGGATAAAGGGGGTCGAGGTGGCACAGGGAGAAGATTTGTACAAAATATTAAATAAAACAAAAACATGTTGACTTCCTGTTTTAAAATGTGAATCTCCTGCAGGTTTTTTTTTTCTTCTGTCTGCCACATCTGACTTGTTCAAATGTTTGTCAGACTCTACCTCCTCTCAGCTCCTGACAACTTCACACAAGTCGAAGAGACAACTAACAAACTGCGATTGCTTCCTTTCAGGTCTCCCCCTCGGAGTAACGCCAAATGGATGCTGTGCTGCGAGCCTCACACCCCTTCTCCCCCCTTCGCCAACTGCTATGGAGGCATGCCAAGCCATGCAAGTGACCTTTATCACACCATGAATGCAGGCTCCGCCGTTCAAAGAGGACACAAGTAACCTTTTCTTGTTATCTAAGAAGGAGCTGTTGATCTGAAGAGGAGGAGGAGGAGAAGGAGGAGGAGACGGGGTGGTACAAGAGGCGGAGATTAAAAAAGAAAAGAAAAAAAAACAACACAAAAACAGAGGTTAATAAAACCCAACAAACAAAGCAAAACAAAAACAAACAAGCAGAAAACACACAACGACAGGATGCCAAAGAGGTCCGAGGAGATGCTGGTGGATCTGTGGATGTCCTTGCTGCTGGTGTGGATTACTTGTGTTCCCTCCGTCTCCATGACTCCTATCATGGGCCAGTCCAGAAGTACACAAACCGGTGGGCCCGCGGCGGCGGTGGCAGCGAGCGGTCTTGGCGAAGGACAAAGATTACTGAGTCGCGCCAAGAGAGGATGGGTTTGGAATCAAATGTTTGTGCTGGAGGAATTTTCTGGACGTGATCCAATTCTGGTTGGCAGGGTGAGTGTTGTGATTGTCAGCATTATATTAAGCTCGCTTATCGTGTGCAAACATTAATTCGGCCATCTGAATGCTGCCTCCGTTCACATTTTTTTAATGTGTTATTATTTTTTATTTATTTTTTGTTCTTCCCATGGGTGGTGAGAGTGTTTTGTTTGTCAAGGGGAAATGTAGACTTGTGAGAAGAAGGCCTGGAGGGGGCTGGGGGGGGGGGGGGTCCTAAAAACATATACTGAAAATAATTAAAACCTTCTTGTAAAAATTATTGCAAAATTTTACATTTGTCTTTGGACGCCCTTGAAAGAAACTGACTTCTGTTTTTATACACTTTTAATCCCCTTTTTTTCTTTTCAAAAGAACAGGAGGTTTGTGAAGAAAATGGTTTATTTTGTTCAGACTGAGCCTGGCACAAATGAAACAGGTACGCTGGGTTAGATTTTCCACGGCGGAGCTGCAGGCTCATCCTGCAGCTCGGGGCCACCTGCTCCCTGGCCCATGTGGAAAAGTCAGGCAGCTTTCGGAGAGGGGAGTGAGAAGGCTGCTGGCCAGTCTGGCCAAAGCAGCTTGTTCTCCTCATTGCTGGGATTCACCTGGGGAGAGTCAGCCTGGCAGCCACAGTCACTTCCCTCCCATACTGTATCATCCAGCCACTCTGGCAAGAACAGGAATACAGCATATCAACCATAATATTTGATCTTGTTTGGTAATAGCTTTTGCAAACAGTTTACCAACATCTAATATTGGATAATTGCCTCATTTTCTTTTTTTTATTTTTTCAGTAGCACTGACATACTTATTTCTAACTGCTCACACATGGCAGCTTACATGGTTGCCTTTGTTTTTGTTGAACCATAAGCCACTGATTGCTCAGGTAAACACTTGAAACTTCCCAACTTCTTCTTCCATTTTTTTCCCCCTCCCAGAACACTGTCACATGGCTGCATCAATTAAACATTTTGCCACCAAGCGGGATTTGCACCTGTGTTTTCTGAATGCCGTACAAACACAAAAATGCTGTTAAGTGATGCATTAATTTTTCAGGAGAGTCATTTAGGCAGCCTCTGCAGGATTCTACAATGGCTGCTCATTAGAATGCTGACAGAAACAAACACTCGCGGGGGCCATGGCGTCCACACGTGAGCTCGGAATGTGAGTAGCCTCCGTCGCAGCTGTGAGACACCGAGCATCAAAGACTCAACATAAAAAAGTTACATAATCGTGTTTTCTCTTATTTTTGGAATGAGAGACATAATATATAATCGACACAGTGTTATCAGTACTGAACAGGTCACTTTTTATCCCTGCAACAATCTGGACATGTTAGAGTCCAGATGCTGAGGGATGTCGTCTAACCAAAGCCTGGACACCTGACTGGGTTAGCTGCAGGTACAAGCACCTTCCCAGTGAAGCACAGTGCAAAGATTAGATGGGAGAAAATCCAGCTTTTTATAAAGTGGTGATGATGGGTTGTGTTCACTGCAAAGTTATGTGGCTGGCAGAACAGAGCAGGATGCCACAACGTCGGTTGAAGACTACAAATCTCTCTCCCCCTCTCTGTACCCCATCTCTCACCCACCAGTTTTTTTTTTCAGTGTCTCTCACACTTAATTAAAAGATGAATCAAATGGGTGGGAGGTGTGACTCAAACGGGTCACACAGCACACTGTGTGTGTTGCGCGCAATTTACTCTGCAGCGTGTGAGGCTGCTGGAGTCTGAGGTAGCCGATTATCGAGGAAGTCCAGAACAGGATTGGACTGTAGTTTGTTTACTGCTCCTGCACTCTGGGCTTTAATTACCCCCTCCACAAACAATCCCTATTTATTTATTTATTTATTTTTCCTGCCACCGGACTCCACTTATCTACACCAACACTAAATATGAGAATAAGATTTGGTGAAAGAGATTGTACCGTTAATTTTTTTTAACTATGTGTCATCTGCTGTGTTCTCTTTCAGCTCAGGCTATTGACATAAACATAAGAAAACAGGGGTAGGGTCGAGAAGGTGGAACCACGAGCCCCCCTCTCACACACACCCCACTTTCCTTTTCATCTTCAGTGCCCCGTTTCTTGACATTGTGATTCAGTGAGCAACGTGCTCATCAGCCCCCATCAGTCCTGTTGGCGGCGGCCGAGGCAGACACGCGGTACCTGTTAAAGTAGAGCAGGGGAGACAGCTGTGAAAGCTTGTTGCTCGGCTGTAGCTTAAAATGAAACCAGAGTTGGAAGGGATTTTAAGGATTACTCATCACAAGTCAAGGCTGCTTCTGAAATATCCCATCATTAAAAGCAGAAATAGGCAAAACATGAAAAAAGAAGTGGATAGACTTTAACAGTCCCTGTAGACGGAATGCAAGAACACACAGTTGTTCAAAACGCAAACTATCTAAGATCCAAATGGATCAACGGAAACAGAATTAGCTTCTAGTTCACCCCCCATTTGGTCCGAGGCTCATCCAGACCTAGCAGCCCATGTTTCCCCATCGTTTTGCGTCTCCAGTCAAATCCGCCTCAATTATTAAAACATACAACAAAGCAACTCAATTACAGCAGGCCATTAAAGACAAAACACCATGTTTGAACAAAAGACAAACAGCAAACAAATTGCTGCGTTTGCACCAAAGCAATATCAGAACGCACTTTTTGTTGTTTTTGTAGCGTAAGGCAGATTGATGACAACTTCTAACAGTCTTAAACATGACTTTTCTACAGCCCTTTTCTTCTCTATCATTTAACATCTGCTCTGCTTGGATCACTAATGCTGGATTCCGGTGCTGGAAACGCAGTGTAGATGTGCTAAACTGTCTGATCCGTTATCCCATTGTCCAATGCTTTCATCCACCACAGCATTGTGTGTGTTTTTTGCACAAAGAGAATCAGTAATCAATCATTAATATTCATTAGCTCAGACTGAAGTGCGAGATTGCAAGCTCTGACAGTGATACAGACAGAAAAAAATATAAAAAAATGCTTTGATTACTGATTCTGCAAAATAATAAAAAATAAAGAGGAAAAAAAATGAACATGTCTGTTATGAGAAACATAAGATTTATCCGTTTTAAGACAAATGTTTGAGAGGATTCTCAACATGAGAGGAGAGTGTATAGAATCAGATTGGTGTTATAATGGAGGTCTGCTGGTGTTTATATTATTTTATATTGTCTTGGCTGTGCTTCTTCCACAAACTGAAGAGTCGCTTCAACTCTGGCCTTTTTTGAAACAACTAAATCTTGTTTTTTTTTTTTTTCTCCATCTTCTCCATTTACGTTGTTTATTCAGGTGAAACCAATAAAAGATCCCAAAGGAATTTAATTGTTTCAGGCTGATGCAAAATCAGGTGAAACCCCCCCACCACCACCACACACACACACACACTCCGCCTTTTTATATATATTTTGTATTTATTGAAGTCGATGTTTTCTGAACTGAAATTTTCATTCATGGGTTTTAATTGTTTTGTTATTTTATTAGATTTTTTTTTGGCTGTTCACAACCTTGGTTGTATTTTAATGCTTCTCTGAGATAGTGCTCCTATATTTGAAGTCACTTTTTTTCTCACTTCTTGTGTTATCAGTACGAAATGTGGGACATCAGCTTCTTTCGGTCCCTGTCTTCCACCTCTGCTCTCCTTCTCCGTCTCTTTTCTGGCTGTGACGAGGTGATTATGGAGAGAGTGACTCTTGAGCCTCAGTAAGCTTGCCCCTGGGGGCTGATGAGGTGTGGTGCAGTGACATTGTTAAAATCTCTCCAAGCGTTTGGCAGGTCTGAGGCAACGCCAAGCCCCGAACTCAGCCTGAGACCCCCTCAGTCCTACATGGAGCCAGGGTACAACAGATCAAAGATTGATCGGGCTCTTCGATTTTTGCCACAGATTTGGTCTGCAGTGAATGCTGATTCCCCACCCCCGCCTTTTATCTACATTTACTCTCACAGCTGAGCTGGCTGCTTTTGATTGATGGATGAGAAGTGGGAGGTAATGAGAATATTAGCCGAATTATTGCCAGTGATTGATAGCCATTATGACACGTAAATTATAAGCATTGGCTTTGATATAATACATTCTCAAATCCAGCCCAAATTAGACACAGGTTGCAGTGCCACAGTGAAAGGGTTGAATCCAAAAGCTGTTATTAAATCCAGAAAAGGAAAGCCCAGGCAGTGTTTGTTGGACTACACTCCGTTTGCTTTCTCACACCCACAGCAGCTCCAGGAATACAGCTCTATAATCTCTCCTCAAGCAGCACCACACAAATCTGTATTGAGCTGCAGTCTAGCAGCGGGCTCCTCTGTCTCTCAGATCACCATCTCATGTGCAATTTAGAAAGAGAAAAAAAAAACAGCAAACATCTTTCTGTATACTGCTTCATTCGCCCTCTCAGACTCATTTACTGCACTCGCCTCTCTCCCCGAGGCCCACCTGTATAGTATATCACTAATGCCAGCGGGGCCATTATATCAATGGACCATGGTCACAGTCTCCCTGCTTGTTTCCAATCTCTCGGTGTGTCCGTCCCTCCCGCTCTGTAATAAAACACTGGGCTCTGATAGAGCTGTGGGATCACATTAGCGCTGCCCTTGAAGAGCTTGACAGGTCGTCCGCGTCCTTTGTGTTGTCGTCCTGCTTCCCATCAACAAGCGGCGTAAATGTGTGTGCACGTGCGTGTCGTACAGCACTCCACCGGGCAGACCGAGATGAGAGGAGCGGATGCAGGCTCTGGTGGGAGTATATTTAGACTGCGAGGTGCACGGCAGTGAATACAAAAAACATCCTCAAAAGCTTTATGGTGGGTGTATCTTCACAAACATTTGCAGAGATGTCATATTTATGAAAGATTTTCCTCCAAACAGCAGGGTTTGTGCAGCCGGGCAGGTTGCAATCTGCGGCGCTTCAAATTTACAGGTGACCTTATTGTCCCTGGCATTATTACTTCTCTTATATAATAATATTGCTTGTGTCCTAAATGTAATTTTAAAGTGTTTTTATTTTAACCAGGCTGCCTTTTGTTGATTTAGTGGATGTGCTGTAGTTTTTTTCTCTTTTTACTTTTAGCAAATGTCATTCTTGGAATGTCTCTCATCCCTTTCCCCGTCCAGTCTTTGTAAACCCTCTCACACTTTTAAGCATGAAGCTCATGTGATTCTCTCTCGTGCACCTACATAGTGCAACTGCTAAGCATTAAACTGCACATTGCATTTTCTCCCTGTGTGTTTCATAGGGGAGCTGAAATCATGTTTCAGCTCAGTGTATCACGAAGAGGCACATGACGCGTGTCTCCCCGCCTGCTCTCCTGTGTACATGCATCAGCTGCAATAATAATTTAACAGGAAAGCACATCAATTCACACGGCTTCAGAGTCCCTGGGCAAAATAACAAGCTTGCTGCTATCAGTCACATCTGTGGCTCGGCACGATTTAATCCGCGTTGTACGGTTGTGGGGGGGCAGGGGGGTGTGGATGGGTGGGTGGGGTTGCTTCTACATCACTGCTAATTTACAGCAAATGGTCCCTTTATGGGTTTCACCCAGGACCGCATCATCAGGATAAGGACGCTCCTGTGTCCGCGTCTGTCAGTCAGACAGAGTCCCAAATCTTTCAGCAGAAAACCAGAGAATTCCAGGCCTCTCATTAAATCCAAATCTGCACCCCGGCCCCTCACTCTGACACCCTCCCCCCTCCCCCGCTCGTCTCATCTGCTCCTGCTCTCTGTGCGTGGCTCGCCGTGACTTGGCCTGTTCTGGCTGTGTGGAGGTGGAGCGTTTAGCCGGTTAAATCATCTGGCTCTTTGCCTTGAACTTTGCTCCCGCTAATTTTTTAGGAATTAAAGTGGTTCACCTCGCAGACTTGGCTGCTGACTTGTCATGTCTTCTTTCTTTTTATAAAGAGGGAGTGTTGTGTTTGTTTTTGCCTGTTTTTTTTTTTTTTTGTGTGTTGGTGGTTGAGGTGTCTGTGTGTGTGTGAGCAAACTATCTCATGAATCAGTGGATGGATTTTAGTGAATCTTACACTGGATTAGGATGTTGCTTCAGCCAACTGTCCTTAGAAAACACAAAAATTGACCCTAACTCAGTGAATTTAATGAATATTGGCTTAAATGTTATTACAATGGTGGCTGAGCGTCATCTCCAACACATACTCTGAGCACCAGAACAATGTCAGCCTTGGTAAAACCTTGCCTCACTATATTCAACTAGAACTGTTGTTTCATGTGCTTCTTTGTTTTCTCAAATGTAACACGTGGTTTACTTCAGTGATTTCATTTT
>JARVGW010000322.1:20675287-20693399 GCA_031762495.1 Anablepsoides rubrolineatus
CAGATTGGCTTGGTGGTCTCCTGGTGTTCTACAAATCAGTGTCGGTGGCTATTGGGCCATTTCCTGGCTGTCTGACCAATTGAAAGGATGGCTGTTCTATCAACACTAAGAATTTTGCCTTGAGCGAACTGGACTCGGTCTGCAAGCGGTTCTGCTGAGGGTCACGGGCCGGCTGTGGTCCCTGGACTTTGCTGGTGAGATGGAATTGATCTTGGAGAAAGCTGATAGCTCTAGTACTTATCAGATATTCACATAAGTGCATATGATACTCATGGTTTATAGATACACGCCCCCCTAAACTCATTTACTCCTCCTGGCTAATAAATGTGCTTTATGCAGAGGTTTTTTTTTCTATAAACATATAGTGTGTCACTTTTTTGCTGACATAATATGATGTTTTGTTTTTTCCCCTCATCTTTCATTGTGTGGTTTTTAGTTTTTCTTGTCTTCATGAAGATGATCCTTGTTCTGTACAGGGGTCGGTGCTGCATGACCCAGAGCACCTGTTCTCCTATGTTTGTTATGTTCTGTCTTCTTCTGAATGGGTGTTTTGAAATGTAATTTCATTGTGCTCTGTGCAATGACAATAAAGTCCTTACCTCACCTCACCTCACCTCATATGAATAGGTTTTCATATGAAGTCAAGCAGGAGTCCCGTAGAACTGTGGTGTTTGCAGATAACATTGTGAACTGAGATTAAAGATTAGGTGGAATACAGCCTGAAGAGGTGAAGATAGGAATTTTTGTGTGAATGTAAATGAGACAGTTGTATCAGGGAAACTGCAGGGAGCAGAACTAATGCAAATAGCTGATTTGAAGTGTCTAGTTTGAACTGTTCATAGCAATGGGCAGTACACAAGACGGCAGAAGACAAGAGCACCAATGTGGAAGGAGGACATACAGTTGTGTTCAAAATTATTCAACCCCCACTACAGGCAAGTGTTTCAGCAAGTTTGAAATTTAATTTTTATCTTGTCCACTTTAATTTAAGTTGGTTTGTAGTTTGAGATCATCATATTAATATTGTAGTGTTATACAACAGCATTAATAGCCAATTTAAATTATATCGTTAGGCTACATTATTACATTTAAAATGATAATTCCAATTCAAACAGAATAGCCTAAAATATCTTCAAACTAATGAAATATAAAGTTAATAGTTAAGAAAATCCACCTAGATAAGAGCAGACTGACTGCATGTTAAATATAGTATATGACAGGTCTGGACCACTCGTGAATTTTGTTCTTGGCTGAAAAAACTCTTACAATACGAGAAAATTGGTGAATGCCATAAGTTCCCTAAATCACTCGTACACACAACTTAAGAACAAATCTGGTCATATGAACAATTCTTGCATGAGGCCCAAAGTGTCTGTAGGAAGTTCATGAAGGAGGATATGTAAACATCTGTTGTGACTAGAGGACATGTTCACAACACAGAAACACAAGGAGGAAGCTGACTAAAACAAAACTACACAAGCCACCATTAGGTTGTTGTCTGCAGCGTAAGTCCTGAGTCCATAATGAATAGAAATTTTGCCTTATTACAAAGCAAAAATACACCCCAGGTGTTTTTTCCCAGATGTGGGCTCACATACAGTTCTCACCTTGTTTCTGTATAGCCAAATATTTGTTTGTTTTTTAAATCTTTAAAAGTTATTTGATGGCAAAAATACACTGTGTTTGTGGAAATAAATGGGGCTTACAGTCCCACATTTCAGGTACACAGACTTTAACTCCATAAATACAACATAGCATCTCCCATAAATAAAATTATTGGCTGATGTTTAAACAAACAAAAGAGGGTGTGGATGTTTTGCACATGTTTTTTATGTCAGTAAACCTCTAAAGGGAGCTTCCAAATTTTTACAAAAAGTTTAACAATTTGTTGTTATAAGTAATATGAAATCTAAATACTTCTGTTTGTTCTTAATGGACATGGCTGTGTTATGTGCAAAACCTAAATATCTAACTTTGCATCTGCAAAAGCAACTGCCTTTACTGAACACTGAGAGAATTACCATGATGATCTTTATCTATGTTTCCATGCTGTCATGTCAGTTTCATGGAGCATCACAAGAGAAAAGAGCTGATCAGTTTGTAACAGGCTGTACAGACCTTGCACTGAGTTCAGAATGCAGAAGGCGTAGAGGCCAGGAGTGGTCAGGGGGCCAAATGAGAAGAAGATCAGACCCCAGGTGATGCCAAGCAGAACCATCACTGACAGCAGGGTACAGATTTCCTTCCTGGCTGAATTACGAGCACTCTCTCCAATCTGATTTACCAGATGTAAAGTAGACAAAGTAGCATGTTAGAGTTGATGCAAAAAATAACATAGAATGTAAATTAATATAAAGGATCCAGAAGCTGGTAATCAGAATATTATCATGGTAATCTCAAGCTTATCGATTGTCAAAGTTTGTTTGAAAAATAATTTTCTATCCATCTTTCTATTAAACACTGTCACACAAATAATATTTAAAACTCAAATAAGCTATTGTTTTACCGTATCCCCTTAATCAAATATTTCCCTTTGGTATTTTGTTCACAGGATAAATATTATCAGCCTCTGTTGATGGTGGATGTAAACACAACGGCTTCACCATAAGAATTCTACAATCTTTGATCTGACCTGGTGATATTTAGAGTTCAGTTTGAAATTTCATTTTTGTTTTCAGTCAACTTAGTAAACTTGAGGTTTTAAACAATAAGCTGTTACAGATGGGGAAAAAAGGTTTCATAACATCTACTTCATATACAGTCATATGAAAAAGGGAACAAAATGTTTTCTCGATTGCCCTCTGAAAGAGGTATTAACATATAACTGGGTAGGATCATCCTATGGCATTATGGGGGACCAAAAAAAACAATTTAATACTTTTTATCAGAGTATAGTTGTGGTTTTTAGACTGTAGAATAATCACTGGTTACTCAGGTTTATAAAAGTAATTTGTTTCTACATGTGGTGCAGATGATGCAGAGTATATTTCATGAAGAAAGTATCATATGATGCAGTCAAGATTAACTCTATGCTCAGTTTGTAAATAGAAAACAATAAAAGGATAATGGAAGTTTTAGTTATGATCTTAGATGAAGTTGACGTTCAGGTTAAAATCTAGTTTCCAATATTTAACCTTCATAAAATACTAATTTTATGTATATAAAATTAAGAATTTAGTAAAATGCTCTTCAAAAGGTTGGTAAATGCATATTTTAAATAGATCTTTAACAAAATTTTCTGGGCCCTGCACCACCCTATAATTGCTTTACTCCACAGCTGTTCGTCAACATAAACAGATGTTTCCTCATCAGCAGATGTTGGCAGGTATGAGGTAGACTTCTGGCATTTTGTTTTAAATTATTATACTGTTAACTTATTTAATTGGATAACCTTATTTTTTAAATAATAAGAATACAAATAAGAATAAGAATAATTTCAAAGACAAAACAATATTATTGCATCTGTGAATGTAGGTAAATTTGCAGTGAGATGTAAAAAATGTGCAATGGGTGCCATCTGAAATCTTGCCTAGGGTGGCAAATTGGTAATAGTTCTGTAACTGGGCATATTATTGCATGGTTTGCAATCTGTTCTTTTAATTTAATTATTCATTTCAGTTTCTTTAATATTTAGCTATAAGTCACAGTGGAAGTCGTCACACAATACTGTACAAAAACATTAATGTACAAAGAAATAACGCCTTTTACTTGAACCTCAACGTTTGAGTTCAAAGCTTTCTTTAAAATATCCTTTGAGTGGAAAAAAATATTCTTTCATATCATTATATTTTTATGTTGGTTTTGGTTTCCTGTACACTCAAATAAAAGATGGGAACATATTGTGTTAAATGAATTAACAAACCAAAACACATTATCATGTATTGTATACTCTTTAGTGTATTAATTACCTCTTTGCTGGATCTGGCTTTTACAAACCATTTGATTGTAATTCCAAACATGATCACATTGAAGAGAAAAACGAAGGCAAACACTCCCACCGTACTCCCCTGCTTCACTGTGTCATCGGTTAGATAGCAGCTAAACAGAAAGGAAGCACAGATTCAATGTCCAACACAAGATGTGGGAAATACTTTTCATAACCATGATAAAATTATGACAAAATATTAGGTTTAATGCAATGAACATTTCTCTAAAGATTGATTTTAATAAAGTAAATGATTTAATGTGTAGCTTCCCATTTTGTTGACAGTTTTGTTGAAACATTCACAGATTCTCAGACTTAAAGGTTCAAAATAATTAATGTCAATCCTTGTCCTTACATTGCAGAGCCATTTGGGTTAGAAACATCCACTGGGGCATAGCCATAATAGTTTTTGTCTACAATCACCACCACTGATACAATGACTGCAGGAACACCTAAAACACAAGAACATATTTCTTTAGTTTATTGATTCAGTCTCATTGTTTCCATGCTCAGATGATGCCACTCACCCCATCCCACCAAGCTGAGTTTCAGCAGGTATCTCCTGATATAGATGTTGAAAACTTTGACCAACAGAAGGTAGAGATGGAAACCCTCCAAGGCCATCCAACTGAAAGTGGCCAATAAGGAGTAGTGAAGACCAAGAGCCATGTAAACACATAACCCATCAAGGGACGATGCTGCCACAGCCTCACTGGGGAGGAAGTGAAGGTTGAGGAGGATCAGAGCCACTGAGAGGCTGATGTGGATCTTCTTAGAATCATCTTCTCTGAATTTTCTGCATGAGAGTTGTTATAAGTGAGAATTTCTGACCAGGTTTCTGCTTTCTTTTTTTTTGTTTGTTTGTTTTGTTTTGTTTTTTTCTGCATGACCAAGCCAAAAACAGGTACAATAGGTTGCCTTCAGGCCCAGGCTGCCCCTGTGATCTCAAGGGAATGTTCCTGAGTAAACAACAGTAAAATAAATGGTAAATGGTAAATCGACTGAACTTATAGAGCGCTTTATCAAGTCCCTCCGGACCCCAAAGCGCTTTACAGACATTCACCCATGCACACACACATTCACACACTGTAGCCACAGCTGCCCTGGGGCACACTGACAGAGGTGAGGCTGCCATGCACCGGCGCCACCGGACCCTCTGACCACATCAGTAAAAAAAAAATTAAAAAAAATGTTATGCCAAATTGAAATGTAATAGTGAATGAATGGGTTTTAAGTAAAAATGAAAGCAACAACAGGTAAAAAATTAGGGCAACTGATGGATGGTTAGGTGATGGTGGGTGCTGAGAAGAATGCCATTCACTGTGGAAGAGAACATTACCTGTTACTGATGAAGATCAGAACAGTGAGGACCAGAGCAAAGAGAGAAATGCTGCAGCCAATGATAGTAATGTATGACAGAACCTTCTGGTCTGTAGGTGAGAGAGTTTCCTCAGACACAGACACCTGTGGAGAACATTTCCAACACATAAGCTACCAAACTAGAATTCCTGTCTTGTAAAGTGACAAACAACATGGATTTAAGGAGAAAAGAAAACAAGGACCTAACTTATTTATTTGTTTTGAAAATGACCATCCCTACCAAGAGCACACCAAAGTACGTGAGATGATCACAGGAGCAGGTGATTTCACTCAGAGAATAATTCCACAGGGTCAGACATCCACCAGTTTCAAAGCCTGTAGTCAAACAAAGCAACTTGTTATGATGATGATGATGATGTCACAGCTGGACAACATCAACTCTCCATGTTTGGGGAGTGAAACCAAATAACTATACTGAATCAAAACAATAATTTCTATGTTACTGCTGATAAATGTGACATTATAGATACTCACTTTCTGTTGACATATTTAAGAAAACACACTGGGGTTTCTGGGCTCTCTGTGACACAAAAAGATTATGGATTTGTATAAGACAAAACAAATCAATTCTATGCATTCAGAATGATGGTAGAAAACATGTAATTGAAGTTCTTTAATAAAAGTTACAGGTACATTTATGTTTGTAGTAACAGTTATTGTGATGTTGACTCGCTCCTGAAGTCCTGATATATTCTTGTCCCTCACACTCACACCAATTAACCTGCCTTCATACAGGTAATGTGAGATGTTAAAAACAGTCTGCAAAAAAAAAATTAACAATACAGTCAATTTTTTTTTGTTTAAAAAAATCACAAAAGATTGATACATATCTGTATAAAGAGCAAAAAGGGAACCTTTTACAACTGTAATTTATTATGTAACAGTACTAGTATGCAAATCTGTGGTTTATCCTTTAAGATACAAACTGATTTTTCTAAAGAGCTTCTCTAAATGTGAACTTGATAACTTGATAACATATGACATAACATCGGTCTGTGCATGCACATTGCCACAAGGACTGATGGACTGAAGGGTAGCACAGACCTTCAGAACACTGGTGTTTATCCTGCAGACTTTCTGCACCTGGCTTTGCTGACATTAGAAAGACCTGCCCTGCTCTGCTCCGTTTAAAGCTGGGGGGTTTGTTTGATTTGTAGAAAGCAACGTCTGTTTAAACCTGTATCAGACTGTATGCACAAAATAAGCCCAGAAACTTGCGTACGCCACTTTTCATGCAAAAGTTGTGATTTATAAAACTCAAACTTGATGTGAAAATGTGTGGTCCCTCAGCCAGCTCTGACCCATGCGTACTCTCATTTTAAGCTGCGACACAGATGGTGAAGTGAGAAATTATAGCCACACTGCGTCATGATCACCCTGATATTTAATTTTACTTCATAATCAGACTTAGATTTTAGATCAACTTTAGCTTTCTTTAACAGTATAATTTATGTGAGGAGACGGTCAGCTGCAGATAACAGAGCAAGCTTTAATTTAGTATTCTAGTTGCCATAAATGCATACATTGTACGCATACATTGTGTTGTACATAAACGTGTATGCATAGCAGGAAGACTCTCAGAGTCAGATACATGATTGTTGCTACACAACATGTTTGTTTATGTGTTACTCTTCTGGTAATATAACCTTATCTTAGATAATAAATGTTCTTAAAAGCCATAAATATTAACTGAAGTGAAACTTTCAAAGATAACAGCCTATCAATAGTCATCTGCCATATGATACTAATGATTAGTGTGATTTTTCAATACTTGATGTACATCATTTTTGTTATTGTATTCAAAGTTTGTTGACTGGGAAGGCAAAAAAGGAGGTTTACCCACAGCAGTGTCAAATAGATGTATTAAGTGTTTCTGTAACAGCCTTTACAAATTTTTCATTTTTATAGAAGTAACAGAATGCATGCCTTTTTCATAGCATTTTATAACGTTTAATAAACGTCTCTTTTTAGTAATGTACTGTCCTGTTGGATGCCCACTGTCTCGAAGACTTCAGGTCAAACTCTTCTAATATTAGATAGTTCATATCTCTGTTTGTATTGATGTTTATGCAATATTTTACTTTAATTTAGTATTCTAGTTGCCATAAATGCATACATTATTTTTCTTCAGTCATATCCCCTTTTAAACAGATCCTTTTATTGTTTGAAAATTCATCCATCTATCCATTGTCTTAACCTGTTTTTTCTCTTAGGTTGTTTCAAAATATAATAGAAAATACAGAATACAAAGAAAATATTTTAATTATATACTCTTCATTTTTGACCAAAAATAAACACATTTTTTGGTATTTTAATATGTTCCTATTCTGGAAGGAACATACAATTATCTTAACATGCTCCAGTTATTTACTTTGTGTTTGTTAGTGTTTTGTCAATAAACAGAACTGTCAATTGTGTTTTCTGACCTCATTCAAAAGTTGAATCATAGTGAACACAATTGTGCTGCTATTTCCAACATGCAGCTCTTTTGGCAGGGAAACTTTCACTTTTCTGTTGGACACATTCATATCGATCTTAGTCTACATCAGAGCCAGAAACAGGAAAACAAACACTGAATGAAAATCCATAGAACAGCATGGTGCAGTCCTCATACATCATATTTTAACTAAGCAAAATAATAATTAGATCCATTTTACAGTCATCATGTATTTTACAGACAATTTGTTTCTTTTTTACTGTAAACAACAAATTACTATACCACAGTATGATTCTTCTTAATGACAGAAGCTAAACTGTTTATAGTACAAGAATACTTACTCTAAATATCAAACCAATTGATCTAATATATTTGGTTGTACTTAAACATATCCCTCTAAGACAAATAATAATAATAATAATAATAATAATAACAATTTATCTGTAAAATTTATCTGTATATCCATTCAGAAATCTCTGAATACAAACATGTTTTACCTCATTATCATTGGCATTAATGACAAAACCCTTAAAGGGACCTTGGGGCTTGTAACTGAGACCCACAACCCTGTTGCCTGAGTCAGACGTTGCCCTGCATGACTGAAGTAGTTGATCATTCTTACAAAACCATGTTTTGTTTTTTTCCTTAAAAGTAGATTGTGCGACTTCTCCAATGTCTGTGGAGTTAAGTAATACATTTAAGTCATTTAAATGCATACATGGAACAGATGCACTCATC
The DNA here is from genome assembly GCA_031762495.1 of Anablepsoides rubrolineatus. NCBI lineage: Eukaryota > Metazoa > Chordata > Actinopteri > Cyprinodontiformes > Rivulidae > Anablepsoides > Anablepsoides rubrolineatus. Next base: position 20,683,768 of record JARVGW010000322.1, read on the forward strand.
AAATGTGTAAAGTACAGACAAATTGTTGGACTCACCTTGTATTGTACAGTGAAATAATTGTTACAATTTTGGACTAATATGAAATAATATTCTACATATGTGGCAACTTACATTGAGTTGGATCCTTTCCATTCAATGGCCTATTGTCCCCAAAAACAATTATCCCAAAAATGACTTTATTGTGTTGAAGCACACAATACAGTACCAGCCACCAGGGGACCCAACACTTCATCCTGTCAAATAAAGAAAGTTCATTTATTACAGAAGCTGTTTGTGCTTTCAGATAAGACAGTAAATGACCAAAACAAATAATATTTCAGTCTTTTTGTAAATAATAATATTGTTGTTTTCGAGTAGAAAAGCTACTTTTGTTAGAACTGTGTTGCTTTCAAAACAATTTAAAACATTTAAACCCAAGTCTGTGATGTGGTGGTTTTTCCACAAACCTACACGGAGTCCAGTGGAAACACAAACTTTAGTCAGTTTCAAATATTATTAATTATTTGTATAATTATTTTACATTTTCATTTCCAGTTTAAGTTGAGAAAAAACTGAATTTCATTCTTCAAAGCAAACTTGCTCCATTTCGGTTATTGTGTCACAGTTTACACGTTTTCTACACATTTTTCTAAACCTTCTTGTTCCAGTTCACCATGAAGATGTAAACTTGAGTCCGCTTTGGATTCCAACAAATATTACAACCAAACTTACACCCATAAGGTTGTACGGCAGCCGTCACAGGTCACTTTTATGGGATGCTGTAATATGTTTTCTCAAAAATTTATTGTTGATTTGAATAAATTCATAAATACAACATTTAATTTTAAGGGTTCTTTATAGATACAACTAAAACTTACAATGTTTGTAGCAAGACAAAAAAAAAGAAACATTATCTTCCATGCCTTATTTATAAAGTTTAGCATAAAAAACAATCTATTTATTGTTTGTTTTTTATTAAGTAGGTTAAGCCTTACTGGTCTTTGTCTGATATTACAAATAACCTTTACCTAACGTGAAATCTTACATGACATTTTAGAACTCAAGCCAAAGGACTTTCTTAAAAAGAACCAACAAGTCTGACATAAAAAAGATAAATATCACAAAAAATAAATTCCTTTAAAAACAGAAATAAAACAATTTTAAAAAGCTGTCATTGAATTCTGACTTTTTTAGATTTTAATGATCTTTATTATGCATAAAAAACTGCTTATTGACAAAGTAAGTTGAAATAGGTTTTACATAAATATTTTCACCTACCTCTGAATTTTGTTGAGTTTTTAATGATTTTCTCTGAAAGGAGGGTGAGCACAGTTAATGTGGCAGCAGAACAAAAACTAGTGAAGACAGTTGTTTGTTTATATGGTTTATAGGAAACAAATTTAAATAAAATGGAAATTAAATTTCAAGCGAACAGAGGAAACATTCAGAGAGATATCTGTGTTTGAAATGCTCCATCTCTGCGTGTCTTATTACATGAACAGTATTAACCCTCAGACATTGTAGATTTAATGAAACATTATATTTATGACAAATTTATTTTCACTTTAAGCATAGTTTGGTTGGAAACATTGAGTTGATAAAAAGGACTGAACAGGACTGGTTTATAATGACATATTACTGCTCTCAGCAGCAGAGGGCAGTGGGACATTAAAAAAAACATCTGTTAAATCCTGTTTTATCAGACAACATAACTCTAGTATACACATTGAATTAGTGAATTTTTAAAATTATTTTATGATAAAAATAAGAAGCAAAATAACATGGGACAAATTAATGATAGTGGCTGTTAGTTTACATTTGTGAAACTCTTGGTAATGAGCACAATTTGCCTTCCACATGGAAATTTTAACATATTTTTTTGCAACAGTGTAATTATTTATTTAACAAGGACACTGCACAATACATTTATTTCACAGACCAGAATGAACTACGAGGTAATTTTCATCTGTTGATCCTGGGCAGAGGCACAGTGACAGAAAGTTAAAGCATTCCATTAGTAGGCCATTCTCAATCTTTCAAATACAATTCAATAGAAACAATGAAAACACCCAACAGTAACAGTGAATGATAAATGGTACTTATATAGCACATTTCTATCCAATCAGGATACTCAAAGCACCTTACAATACAATCTGTGTCCTCAATTACCCATTCCCACACACATTCATTCATTCAGCACTTTATAATGTTTCTACAAAGCTAAGAAGTACAGATCATTCTATGGAGACTAATCAGTGTTTAAAATCACATTCATACACTGATGGGACACATTTTACTGGAAGTGAGAATGTGTTGGTTTATCTGGACTCACCTGTGGTTTATTCAGGTATTTCATGCTTTAAAACCATGATACTGCAGCCAGGTGCATGGATGACAAAGGCTGCACACCTGGAGAATGAAAGACCTCACACAGAACGACTCACACAGCACGTTGTGCTCATTGAAAACAGGAAGAATTTGCTTTATATAATTAAATAATCAAAATGGATTAAAAATGGTTAGTTTTTGCTTTGGTTGCAATTTGAGGGAACACTAAAATTTTAAAGCTGGTTTTATTTGTTTGTCAGCTTAAGGTAAGAAACAAGTCATCTGCTAAATAAAGGTACTGGAGACAGTTTAGCATAGCCAGATGAAAATCCTGTTGGTAATTCCCACGCAGCCATGAGCTGAGCAGGGTCAAAATATAAACTCCAGAAGTGGATACTGATCATAGAGGTGCTTATTTATGAACATTTCTGTTTGAAGCAGTTTTACTCAGCACATATAAGCATAGAGTGAAGGTGCTTGTTTTCACACTCTTAAGTGATGCTTCCTTCTCACCTGAGCTCAGACTAAAAAATCAAACAACTACATTTAGATAGTTATAAACAAGATAAACAACTGGACATAAAATCTGTTGGCTTTTACGTTTGCGTGGAAGTAAAGTCAGTTGCCTGACAATAAACCAGCTTATCAGGTTTTATTCAAAGTGTGTGATATGAGCTCTGTGGTAGAACCACCACTGGGTGGTCACTTCCTCTTTCTCCTTTGCTACTTTAGCCTCCCTGACTCTGGAAGACAGACACTTCACTTTATGAATGATTCTACAGCGTTTGGTTTGTTTGAAATGCACGTCAACACCAGAAATTATGGGCCTCCAAAATACAAGTGAACAAAGTAGAAAATACTGGTAAATGTGGTATTTATTTTAATTTAAACAAACAGCAAAAAAATCCAACATTTTTCTTTATGTAAAAAAATTTATATAGTTGATTATTATGAATGAGTCTGTGCTGGTAATATGTAATAGCTAAGAACAAAATATTCTGATTGCATAAAATTAAATTAGCTTTTTGTATCATTTAGCAAATAAAATTTAAATTTAAAGTTTAAAATAAGTCGGAATCGCCTCAAAGAGCTGAGCTCTTATTTTGAAAGTCTATAAAGGGAAGACGTCATTAATTGACGCTGACAGTCTCGCAGGAGGTTCTGAAACACTACAAACAGAGCGCTCCACTATCAGACCTGCTCCGGCAGAGTGACAGAACCGGGAGAACCGAGTCAGTGCGAGGACGTACTTTGGTACCGAGTTTCAGGAGGACGTCTCCCGGATAAAGAGAAAAATGGACACAGAAGGCAGAAGAACTTAAAATATGTTTTACAAAATTAGCGAAAGCCCGAGTAGTTTTATTCACTAGAAGCTGAACGTGTGGGTCAGCTGCGGCGAACTTTGGACTCAACTTTGTTTTGGTCACTTCAGCTGCGGATTTCTCGAACAATAATAGGCTATTTTCTGACAGGATGTGAACATGTTAGCAGTAAGTAATTCACCCACACAGTTCTGTAAAAACCCAGAAACAGATTGTGTTGAGGAGTGAAGTTGCGGGATATGTTTAAGTTCCTTTCATTGGAGAGGTGCACGTTCCCGATTGTGGTGATTAGGTTGGCGTGAATGAAATGAGGCGCGCTCACGTGGGAAACTCCTGGTAACAAAGGGGGTCACTGGGATGTAAACTGTGATGGAGCTCCTTCAGCAGGTTCTAAGCGCAGCCCTGACTCTCCTCTCAGCTCTGCCGTGAAGAAGAAATCACTGCACAGTCAGCCAGGAAGCGGCTCGTGTCTGGTACAAACTTAGAATAAAAGCTCGTCACCGGACTACAAAAGAGCGACGGCTGGTTCCCCTGCAAACCCATCATGGCCTCCACCTCACGAGACATCTGGATGCTGTGGAGACGGACAGTGCTCGTGCTGTGGCTGTGCGCGGTTTGGGCGCGAGGAGCGGAGCACGAGAGCGGCTTTAACGCCGAGGTAAAGACACTCCTGCACCACCATTCCTGTCAAACTGTCCTTACAGGCAGTGCTTCCCAAAGCTCGGGTCCGAACCCCACTTGGGGGGTCATAACACCATACGTGGGGTCTTGAGAAAATCTATAGAAGATCAAATGAACGAATGAAAGTAATCAATAACATTAACCTCAATTAGACTATTCCAAAACATAAATAAACAATGATCCTAAATGCATACAAAATACTTTATGTTTGCCAAAGTTTTTTTTATCTTACGGATCTTTAAAGCAATCATTTTTTGGAACCTGAATGTTCACCTTCTGACCAAGAAGTTATAGAGACTAGTGAGCCCAACTTCTGCTGAAGTAGAAAAACCTTGTTTAATAAGCTGCATAATCAAGGCTATACAGTCTTAATAACATTTGTTCTTTTTAGAAATCAATTTATGACAACTTTGTCTCTTGCAATATTAATGATAAAAATGTATAATCTGCAAACATTCTGTACTTCTATCTGTTTTCTTAAAAAAGTACCACTACAAAAAAGGACACTGCTTCATTCACATATTTGCATTGTACTCCAAACATCATGTGTTGTACATAAACGTGTATGCACAGCAGGAAGACTTTCAGAGTCAGATACATGTTTGTTGCTACACAACACTGTTTGTTTATGTGTTACTCTTCTGGTAATATAACCTTATCTTAGATAATAAATGTTCTTAAAAGCCATAAATATTAACTGAAGTGAAACTTTCAAAGATAACAGCCTATCAATAGTCATCTGCCATATGGTACTAATGATTAGTGTAATTTTTATCAATACTTGATGTACAGCATTTTTGTTATTGTATTCAAAGTTTGTTGACTGGGAAGGCTAAAAAGGAGGTTTACCCACAGCAGTGTCAAATAGATGTATTAAGTGTTTCTGTAACAGCTTTTACTAATTTTTCATTTTTATACAAGTAACAGAATGCATGCCTTTTTCATAGCATTTTATAACGTTTAATAAACATCTCTTTTTAGTAATGTACTGTCCTGTTGGATGCCCACTGTCTCGAAGACTTCAGGCTGGATGATGACTCCACTACTCTTCCATGACCATTAAAACCCTAAGAACAGGACTGGATCCTGGTAAATTTAGAAAATAAATAAGTAAAATAATAAATATAATAAATAAGTAAAAAAATAAATCGTGTGTACTAGAGCCCCAACAGATTTAGTCAATATCTCCAACGATGCTTACAAAGTTTTTATCTTAGAGATAGTGTTGCCACCTACAGGTTTATTTGGATGTTTCTGTTAAATAGTAAAGCATCATGTTGGGACTTGAACCAGCACCTCCTCCATTGTTGGTCCAACAATTATCCCTCTCTCTGGTTTGTTTTAAAACATACACACAAAAACACAGGTAATAGCCGACAGCATACCTGTAAGGTGATTAGTGGTGGAGATGATGCTTGCTGTTTGACAGATGCATTGAGACAGGCTGCCAGAGAAACATCCGGGTCATTAGAGGTGAGTGTGTGTGACACACTTAGTGACCCGAGAATCAGACTGTCAGTCGGGTTACAACATTCTCTGTTTAGCTATCAACACGGCAGTGTGTGTGTTAATGTGTTTTCCTGAGACAGAAGACAAAGGCTTTCGCAGTGTGTGGACAGATGAGACATTTCCAAATACTGGTGACTAAATGTTTAGCCATGTGTGTCAGCTGAGGTGATAACAAGTTGTCTACTTTTAGCCATACTGTGTTTAATACAATTCAGAAAGCTTTAGAATATGGGTATAATGTAAGTATCATGTTTTTATGAACATTTATTTCTTGTTTCTTTTGAGCACTTTATAGTTAGTGTGGGGGTCTTTGGTATATTTTCATATTGTAATTTGAAAGAGCTCTAAAAACATTCAGAAGAAGTTATACTAAAGGTCAGCCAACTCTATGATGCACATGTTCAAAGAGGAACAACAACAAAAGTTAGGTAGCCTCTACTTTAGCAATGTAAACACACTTTTAATAGTTCTAACATTATTTTTTTTTACAAAGGACATACACATTCCTTTACATCACTCATGAGTCCCTATTGATTTAAGAGAGTGCCTACTGTGAAGCAAGAGCTAAAAAAAAAGACGTACAGCATGAGAACTGTGAACAGCAGCAGTAGTGCTACCTGTAGAAAATAAAAATAAAGAGCAATCTTGTAAGGACTGTGAAGCGGTCCCCTGTGGTCCGACAGCACCTAAAGACCATTACTGAGGATAGATACATCCATTACCTGGCTCAAGTACTCTGTAGTCTCTGGGAATTTTTGTCCCTAGCTTTCATTGACAGCAATGATAACATGACAACAAGATCAAATATTATAATTTTGTCAGCTTTTTATTGATGCACTAAAGGTTCATTGACTGCATTGGCATCGTCTGCTTCTTTGTTATGTAGCCAAACATTACAACTTTCCCCATTCAAGCAGCACCTGAACATCATTAAAAATAGTGTTGAATATTTGACAGAACAGCTGTGAAACATAAATGGCCACCCCTGAAACATTACCTCAGGACTTTTCCTAATTTTTGTCTTCATGTTTTTTCAACACATTCTCACTCCCGACTCATCAACATATTGATGCTTAGTCAGGTACCGTCTGCGCGTCGGGTACCCCCCTCACGTCAGTCATTGCCACCCATGGCTTTTCTGGGTTGCGCCACATAGGGGTCTTTGGGTTGGGGGTCTGTGGTTAATATGAGGGATCAGGATTAATGGTTAATTTTAGGTACTGGGGTCAGGGATAGGCTGTATAGGGCTAATAGAAGTTACATTTAGGGTCTGGGACAGTTAGTTGTTGCACATTTCCTACTCTTTTAAAAAATCTGACAACGCGCTCCTCCTCCTCCTCCGTCTCATCTTGTCAAGAACTGACGTGAGGGGGGTACCCGACACGTCCAAAACCGGACACAGACAGCTACCTGACCAAGCATCAATATGTTAACGAGTCGGGAGTGAGAATAGTTTTTTTAGCATATAGGATAAACTTGATTTTACAAAACAATAGAAATACTATTGAAAATTAAACAAACTGATTAACAAAACATAATAGTCAGTTCTGTTACAGCTACAACAAAAAGCATGCACTTTATTCACAAATCAATGTGGTCCGGAGGTCTAGTCATTCCTCAGTACACTTTCTGGCCTGTAATCTCAACTCCTACTCTGTCTGGACTGAAAGGATGAAGTGGGAGGTTTAAAAAGTGGAGGGAACAGAGAAAGATTATTCAAGCGTATCTGACCAGAATCTCAGATCTCTTTGTTAAAAGAGGGGAAACAGTCACAGAAAAAGCAGGAGGCGACTTGTAATAAACTAAATTAAAGAAAAGCTGTAGCTCTAAAAACTGATTGGGATGGTTTTGGTCAACTTCAGCTGTGCAGCATGTGACAAGTAAATGTGACAGTTGTTCTCTAACTTGACTGTTCATGGCGGACTTGGGCTTGCTGTGCCTGGGACTCCAGAGCATCTGAGGAAATACAATAGACCCTCTTGTCTGAAAAAGGAGGAGCTGTGAGAGAACTGGGACAAGAGAGCACAGAGATACAAGCACGGAAATGATAAATGAGGCAGGATGGATGGAGTCTTTTAAAAAAGTCTGTTTTTAAAGTAAAATGATTGTAATAAAGAATAGAGTAAAATGGTGACTTAATGCTGCTCTGGACAACTTAATCAGTCTGTGTTCTCTTTGTATCTATGTAATCTACAACACGGCCTCTCCTTACATTCCAGCCACTCCCCCACTACTGTAATATGATTGGCTGTCACCATATCCCCAAAGGCTCATATTGCTGCAGCGATGGGATTAGACTGGAGAATGGGACCTTTTGCTCACCATGTATTAACTGAGACATACATGACCTCCTCTGGGTGTGTCTTCTTTGAGACCCATCATACAGCTATAAACCACCCCTAAAAAGTCTTAAGTATAGTAGAAAAGAGAATAGTGTAGCTAAACACATACTGTTAAAAGTGTTCAGTCATTGATTTTTGTACCCATGGTCACCTGACTGTATTGTAAAGTAAGGGAACAGATGCAGAAGATGTGATACATCATAAAGGCTAATTAACTTGGGATATGAGAAGCACTTAATAAGGCATGCATATTTCCATTCTAAGCTAGTACTGTGACATAATGGTATTCAGCACATCTAAACTACTTACTGAATAAGATATTTTGAGACCTAGCAATCACAAACAAATTGCCAAAGTTGTGTTGAGTCAGGGCTGACTTCAGACACTTTAATTTACTTTTCAAACACAGGTTATGTAAAATACTTTAGTGCTTTCATTTGACTTGACTACTATTGTCATGGGGAAGAAGCTTTCTAGTAACAAATTAACAGTTTTCTTGCACAGTAGGTCATAAAACTTCTAACTAGTTTAATGAATGCTGCTACCTGTATGCTGTGTCCATAAATAATATGTTCCTTTTCATCATTTTGCTAGGTTTTAATATTCTTATCACAAATTTTTGATTTTGAGATATCATTTTGAGGCTATATCAGTCATTCCTGCTTGTGCAATAAAATGCAAAAAGAAACACAAGCAGCATTTTGTGAAGTTGGAGGATTTTAACTTTCAAAGGTTTCATGATCAATTAGCTGATGGTTTATAAATTATGTGTCTAATTATTCCATTTCATAGATTTGTTTTGCATTCACAATTGGCAGCATTTCTGATCTCTAAGACTTTGTCACAGAAACTTGGGAAAAAATCTTTAAATTGAACGGACAAAATTATTTTCTTCCTCTATCTGCCTCTCAGTCTTTTTCACAACTACATTTACTGATCCGTCCTCTCAGCAAGACTTTCATAGCTGAGACATGGCAGCAGACCAAGCCTTGAAATAAAAGCTCTGTTAGTATCTTGGCTGACTTTGTGGTTGACACACACACACATACACACATTGATGCACACAATCCCACACTGGCAAGTTTTACAACTCCTTGTATATTGCTGGCTCTGGTTTTGGCAGGTAAGCTCAAGGACTCTTTGAAAGACCATTTAATAGACGAGGCCTAGTGTGCATGCACACACACAAACACACACAAAAGTCCTCATGTTGTTTTGTATTCAGACCAACTGATGACGGAAGGTGAACTGCCCGACTCAAGTTATTTATTATTTCAAATGGGAGGAGGTGTGTGTGTATGTGTGTGGCCTTTGTTTTTGCTACTTGGTGGGGAGGATTTTTCAGGAAAATGCAGCCTTGTGGGGAGCGGGTGCTTCTTGAGGGGACCACAGCCCGGTCCCCACAAGGAGTATCCGGTCCCCACAAGGCTGCATTTTCCTGAAAAGTCGACTTCAGAGGCTGATTGTTTGT
>JARVGW010000322.1:20694598-20711085 GCA_031762495.1 Anablepsoides rubrolineatus
CTGCAACTCTCTCCTTGTATCTGACAGCAGCCTTGTTGTAGATACTGGCAGGTATGGGTCAGACAAGAGTGTGTAGATGAAACACATCATAAATACACAAAAATCTGCAGATGTGAAGATTGGTAGTTTTTTCATGCAATTATTCAAAACTTAGAACAAAAACCTGAACATTAAAATTGTAGAGTAGTTGATGCCCATTTGTAATATATATATATATATATATATATATATATATATAAAGGAGACAAATAAAAGAAAGGAGTAATGAATTATTACACTTTTCCAAGGGTGCAGTCAGCAATAAGTAAGTGAGATTGTAAATAAAAGAAGAAACAATTGAACTACTGTGCAGAGACACAATGTATAATATAAAAAAAGTATGATCTAAATTTAGGAGTTTTATTCATTCCATTCTGATGTCAACAGCTGCTGTTCAGTTTGTGCATCATGTTATGCAGACATTGCTCTCTGATGTTAACGTTATAAATTATTCATGGTCCAATCCAAACGGCAAATGTAGAAAAAGTGGAGCTTTTTTTTTAAAAAAAAAAGTTTTGTCACAAAGTCAAACCCATTGTTCAACTTTACTTTCTGTGCCTCTGTAGTACAGCAGTGCCTGGAACATTTGTCCTTTTTTTTTTTGCTCTGTTCTGACACAGATGGTCTTTGAATTTATATAAATATATAATTTACCTGACTATTTTTCTAGTTTTGGCTGTGTGTTTGTGAAGCAAAGGGAGAGTGATAAGTTTTGAGTTTCAGTAGGTCTGAGCACAGATTTGTTTTTGGTGCATCAGCATGTTTTAGTTTTCCTTATCTTGAGCCAGAGGTGGGTCAGGGTCACTTCCAGTTCAGCCCTCACTACACGTCTTCCTGCTCTAACGTACACATGCACTCACTCACACAAAGAGCCAGAACCGCAGAAAGTTACAAATAACAGTTTCGATGAGATACATGAAGGGTCTTGTGACAGGAAAAAACAATTTTGTGGTCTTTTTTTTTGCAGCTCTTGTAATTCAAAACAAAGGCCTCATTCACACCACTCTGGATTTATTTGCACACATGAACTAAGCTTTTGGTGAGAATTTTTTTTTTTTTCTTTTTCCCCAAACATCTTTAGTGGCTACTGATGGTCAGATGATGTCCTAAATGATTTCAAATAATAAATATTAAAACCCTGTCAGGTTCAGCTCAGTTACTAATAACAATTGATCGATCAGGCGTATTGTGGTCAAGATAATCTATCATAGTTGTAGTGTAAGGACCGGTGAAGCACACTGTGAGGCTAATGTTATGCTTTGATGGATAATTTTAATAAGGTAGCCAGTAAATGCTCTGGTAATATAAGTTCCTCTCAGCTGCACACTGTCCAAACACTTTTTTATTGATTAAATTTTGATGAAGACATGGCAGTAATGAAGATCAAGGTTGACCAAAAAAAAATCTTTTTTTTTTCCTGTGGTATGCTTTGATTGTCAGATAAATAAATTAAAGTGTCAAGGGAAGAGCCTTCACCTAACAACTTGGTGGATAGCACACATATGAGCACTTAAACACTTTTTTGTTTGTTTTGTAAGAGAATTGAAGACATGTATGCTTGTATTGCTTGAAAAGAGAGGGTAGGTAAATACAGACCTTTTACTGAGTTTCCTTTTGTGTTGTTATAGATGGGTGTGAACTTCATTCTTGCACACAGATATTTAGCTCTTTTTCTTTTCTCTCTTTTGCTTCCACTGGGTGTGTGTCCATTTGCAGGAGAGTCTACTATCCCCGGCTACTCAACACTGTATGTTAGGGCTTTCCTTTGAGAGTGTAAGTGCATGCGCCTGCCGTATTAGGTTTCAACATGACAGGTGGAATAGCTTTTGCGTCATCTGTGATTGGGTCAAATGTCACGATTTCTCTCTCCAGTCTGTCTTCAACTCCAGCTCCCACAGGCCCACCCGCCTCCATATTCCCACAGTACAACCAGAGGCAGTGGGCCTCTCTTCCCTGCATACTTTTTTATAACCCCCCAAAAAAGGAAGCTCATTCAGATGTGAAAGTGTTCTCAGAAAGTCTGCTTATAAACAAATCTGAAGCTGAGAATTGTTCTCCGTAGTAATCAACACAGACAAACCATGTCTTCCAGTGAACAATTATCACTTGTGTCTGTAGCAATGACCTTTATGTTTTGTGTGTGTTTTTGTAGTCATGGCTGAGGATGTATGGTTACTTGCCCCAAGCCAGCCGACAGATGTCGACCATGCGATCAGCTCAGATCCTGTCCAACGCCGTCAGTGACATGCAGCGGTTTTACAGCCTGGAGGTCACTGGTCAGATGGATGCTCAGACCATCAGGTCAGGAGGGCTCAACTATGATAAATTCATTAATTTATTTATTCTTTTACATATACATACTGCCTGTGAGCTTATTTAAAGTCCCAAATTGGGTTAAATCAACAGTCTTAAGTTTTGGGAAAGTTATTATTTTTTATAATTTTGTTTAAAAATCCCTGTTTCCATACATTGTGAATAACAGCTAAAGCAGTGTGAGAACAAGTTCAATTAAACTACAAAGACTCAAACTTCAGTGAAACTTAGGAGGGGTTGTAACACCACACTCCCCTTCCATATTCTCTGCTGGGTGCTCCATTCTTCAAACATGCATCATCCCTATGTTACTCCTGCTCTCTTTCAGCGCCATGAAGAGACCTCGCTGTGGCGTGCCTGACAAGTTTGGAGGGCAGATCAAAACCAATGTGAGGCGGAAGCGCTACGCACTCACTGGACATAAATGGAACAAAAGTCATCTCACTTACAGGTAACAAAGAGTGAGATTTTAAGCTGCTGCATTTCAGCAACACAAAAACGATACAAAGATCTTAGTTTCTTGTTGATGACTACTTTAAAATATTCTGTCATTAAAGCTTGAAATAAATTGGCTTGGATTTTTGTTTGTTTTCTCACACACTTTTTTTAAGTCACTTTCTTCCAGCTTATAGCCCCACAACAAACAGCATAAAAAGTGTGTGCTACTTCGAATTGTCAGGTTTTTAGCCTTTGCATTTATTTTAATTTTCAGTTCTACCTTGTGTTTTGTTTTTACAGCATTCAGAACTACACTCCTAAAATTGGAGAGTATAACTCGTATGAGGCCATCCGGCGGGCCTTTAAAGTCTGGGAGAGTGTCACCCCGCTGACATTTGACGAAATCCCCTACCAGGAAATCAAATATGGACGACGCAAGGAGCCCGACATCATGATCTTTTTTGCCTCGGGGTTTCATGGAGACAGCTCTCCTTTTGATGGGGAGGGGGGCTTCCTAGCTCACGCCTACTTTCCTGGACCTGGAATGGGTGGGGACACGCATTTTGACTCTGAAGAACCGTGGACCATAGGGAACCACAATGTACAAGGTAAACAGTAAAAACAAATCTTAGGGTTTAAAAATCAAACCAAAGAGAAAGAGCTAAAGGGCAGGTACTGTTGGCTTTGCAGTACTATGTTTAAATAATATAATTTATGAAAATGTTAGTTGGAAATCAAGGATTTAAGGGATTTCTGTTAAATGGGTCTGCGTAATAAATTACAAACAGCTGTCACTGGGACGTCAGATAACTGCACAGTACAGTTGGCCCCACCATTTTCTACCTGCTACTGACAAAGCTCAGACACTTGGTGGGCAAGTCAGTCTGTGCCTCATCCTCCTCTTTTCAGTTTATTTGTGTAATTAGTCCATTAACTGGTTTTCTGCACCAGGAACACACTCTTACACACACACACACGATATGGATACCTCTGTTTCTTTTTGGGGACTTAAATTATTGTCCAAACCTTTTCTCATCTGTTCTTGCTTTTGTGCTCAGTTCCTTCAAATCTTAACACAGATGTCGAGCATTAAATTAATCCTGTACAGAAGTTAGGAGTTAAGAGGGAATCTGTTGGCCTTTTTGTGTGTGCACCTATTAGCTAGCCTGATCAGAGGACCTTTTTCATGACAGGGAGCATTCCTTCCCTGTGCATTTACATTGCAGACAGACGGGTAATGATTGTGTGAGCTTCTCTCTCTCTCTATGTATGTGTGTGTGTGTGTGTGTGTTGGAGGGGTGATGTGTTTCAGAGCAGATCACAAAGATGAAGGAATGCCACAGTAAGTGGGAGACTGTTCTACTCAGAGGGAACTAGAGATTGGTCTCCTTGTTGCTCTACGCTACTTAACACAGCTTAAAAGCAAAGTTCAACCAAATTACCCTCTGCTCCTGAGACAGACAGTCCTCTTTTAATTACAGTATGTGATGTTTGCAGCCTTTCTGTGCAGTTTTTGAAAAAAGGTAGATGCTTTTTTTAAACTTGAGTTCAATCCTTGTTTATCTCACTACTCTGCAACTGCTTATTGCATGTATTATATTCACTGTTGCAGCAGTGATCGCTTGCAATATTTTTTTTCTCCAAAGTTGGTTGATTTTTATTGGTAAACACCAAATAAATTGCGTTTGTTTTATTTTATGTGATAGCTGAGTATTACTATTTAGCCAATATTCATCCATCCATCCATCCATCCATTATATTCTACCTGCTTCTTCCTTTCCTTTCTCATCCATACTTCACTAGTAGAACCATCATTCTAAGCTTAACAGATAATAGAAAGTTGAAATTTACATGAGGTGTTATGGTTTGTGGAGGTTTTTAATCACAAAATGCTTTACATGAGAGTGCTGATAGTCATATTAGCATTTGAACACTTTTTATTTAAGTTCTACCTCAATATGTAATTTTTGTATTTTTTCATCCAGTGTTTCTCATTGCAATATGACTTGTGGTTTTGTCTCAAATCCCTCCAAGTGCAGTGGGCACACCCAAACTAACACTAACTTCCATTGTATCTGAGCTCAAACGTTTATCATTAAAACTGGAAGGGTCTTGTAATCATAGTAGTCATACCTTTTATTATCTCATAATGTTTGTCTTTGTTTGTTTGTTTGCCACATAGAGAAAAAATATCATGAAACCCTAGACAGATTTATATTACATTTTCAAAAATCAAGGGCCTCAAATGCGTATATACAGTTGTCAGTGAAATCAAAATCACTACAGCACAAATTAGAAATGCAAATTGAAAACATGACAGAGCATCCTTCACACTGAAGTGATCCTGATGTGAAATAAGCTCTGACCTCCCTTTGAAATAGCTCTGAAAAAAAGGTATCAGTTGTGAAGAAAAGTAAAAAAGAAACCGTTTAATCCTTAATACTTTATTTTTCACCACTTGGCACAGGAATAACTGCAGAGCAGACTTGGAAAGCGTGTTTTGGTTGTCAAGGTGCTGCTCCATTTTTTGTTTTGTTCTTTAGGGAGACCCCTTTGGTGATGAATAAAAAGGGAGACAGGACAAACAAGAGATAAAAAAAACATTCAGGGACTTCCAATAAAATGTGACTAACCTATCTCATCGGGAGTCAGCGAAACCAACAGCTGCATTGACCGAACTTCTTACTCAAAGACTTCTCAGACTTTTAGCTAAAGTCTGTTGAGGTTCACTTCTGCCTTTTTTCTGTCCAGCTGAATGGTTGTCACAGTTACCCTACAAAGGCCTCTTTATCTTCTCACTCACTCTTCATCTGTCTTCAGCTTTGTCTCTCACACTCTTTCTTGTCTACTGCTGTTTTCTCTCCTTGAGTGTGAGCTGCAACTAAGTATGCTGCGAGGAGATTCGTGTGACTCAGAAAGTACCGAAAGTAAAAGGGGACAGATGAATTGCCTGCACCTTTTTGTGTTTCAAAGTCAAAAATAAAAAGGCAATGCAGAGCACTTCTTTTTCCTGTGCATCCTCCTCGTCAGTGACATCACTGTGTTTTAGGTTCCTTAATGCATGAAGTCATTGGCAAAAATGTGAGCAATCAGTGTAGCTTATTATGGGGCAGGCAAAATGACTTTAGAGTGTAAAAGTCACTCAGGCCATGGCCCTGTGTGTACAACAACAAAGAGTTATTCACAAGAGGAAATACCCAGCTGTGGGCTGATTTTTTTTGTGAGATATGAACCTACAGGATAATGTTGACAAAAATCAGCTTGCAGTTTTCTTTTCTAAAAAAAACAGAGGTATTAAATTTTATTATGTACTGATATAAAGTAGATTTACTGGTTACAATTGTGCTGTTATTAAGTCAATAAGATAATGTTGCTATTGAAAACAGGGCTTTGATGGGTTACAAGTGACAGGACTATCTGCAGATTCATATCAGCTCTCATTAGCATGTCTGTATGATTGATGTCTTACTGTGGAGTTTTTGTTGAAAACATATAAAAAATAAAACAAAAGACAATTGTTCTTATTCACTAATGTGTGTTTGTGTGTTAATGAAATACTTGAGCCTTCCTAATGGTGTCTACATATATTGTGCACTTAATGTGTAAGAGCTGTTATTAAATGCATAAAGGCTCAAATATATTCTCTCAGACGTTAATGTTTAAGGTGATAATGCAGTGTGTTTGTCACACATTTCCTGCTCTTCTAGGTAATGATCTCTTCTTGGTGGCAGTCCACGAGCTTGGACACGCCCTGGGTTTAGAGCACTCCAGTAACCCCCTGGCCATCATGGCCCCCTTCTACCAATGGATGGAGACTGACAACTTCCAGCTGCCTGATGATGATCGGCTAGGCATACAACAAATCTATGGTACAACAGATACTCTTTTCATTTGTGTTGTTGTCACTGATTAATTCTTCTAATGTTGCTGCAGTAAAATCCGTATGTCTGTACAGAAAAGCATGAAACATGTACTTTTTTTCCAAATGTAAACCAATTAACATTTTGTGTTTAATGAAAACCACATTCTCAAAAAGATTAAAATGCTTTTAAAAACAGTCAGTGTCCCCTTTTTATAAATTCTATGATTTTGCCAAATAATAATTACTGTAATACTTTTTAAAATGGTTTTCAAATGACAGAGCTTTATATATTTAAATATAGCTTATTGTCTTGATTTATAAATACCGTCGATTTGCTTTCTGCAGGTCAACATGATGCCGGCCCCACCCACACACTGCCTACAGTGACCCCCCGCCGCCCCGAACCCAGACCACCTCAACCACCTCCCCGACAACCTGACCGACCCAGGACCACTGACAGACCAGACCACTATGGACCCAATATCTGTGAAGGCAACTTTGACACCGTTGCAATGCTGCGAGGAGAGATGTTTGTTTTCAAGGTAAAACTTCTTAGGATCAGAGAGTTTGAGTAATTTTCTGTTTAGGAACAACATTAGATGAAAGAGGTTTTCCTGTCTTGAAGATTCATTTTACATGAGCTCCTTGTTTGAAGAACCAGTCAGTCAGCTGCAGTGATGAATAAGTCATCGAAGACCAGGGTGTGTTCTTCGCCAAGAAGTCTGTTTTCAATCAGGATCCTGTAAATTGCAAACCTACAAGGCCGTGTTCTTTTATGAGGCAGAGTGCTGTGAAAAAAGGCGGGGGGGGGGGGTATTCAGGTGTTTGTCTTTAAAAACCTCTGGACCCATACGAAACATTTAAAAGGCAGCAGGCAGCAGCGTGCGATTTTAGTTGCAGAAAAGAGTTGACATTTAAACAGATCGTTTTGCTGTTGACAAGTTTTTGCACTCAGATGGGTTTGATTATTTATTACAAGAACAGGTTTTTTTTGATGTTGTGCAATCTAGTTTTGTGGTTATTTGTCATTAGGCTTCTGTCTTATTTTCAGTAATCATTTACTGGTCAGTGATGGGAATAGGTCAGCAGGATTTGTCATTGAGATGAGTTTACTGACATTTGAGTAACCTTCAGAAGTGTTTTTCTTCCTGTGTTTTCATTTATAAGTGACTTATTTGGTGATAGTCTAACATAGTACAGCCCTTCAAAGATAAGGACCCCTTTGCACAAGTTGACAATCCCACAATGCTCTTGTGACCTATATAGGTTATCAGAATGCGGCTGGAATGTGTCAAATATATCAAAACCTTACCTCAACCAAACCCTCCAGGGCTTGTGAGTCCCTTCTCAGACAACCACTACCACCACACTCTCCTTTTATCTGTTTGTCTTCTGAAGTTCTCTGCATGTTCAAAACCACCATGGAGCTATTGCATGTAATGTTAGCCCATTGGGTTCTTAATATTTATTTGCAGATCTTACCAGGGCCTCACAAAATTATTTAAATCTTGACTGTTTTTTCCTTTTTCTTTTTTATAGCAACATTGTTACCCAGTTTAAAGAGCTCCTAAGTAATGATGTGCTTCAGAGGCAGAGGTGTGCAGTGTTAATAGCACTCAAGGATGAAGATGTTTGCAAATTAGTGAACTTAGTTTCACTTTTAGAACTGTTGCTTTTGACAGGAAAATGTCATATTTTACTGAAGCTGCAGATACAGTATCTAACAGGGTAGAACCATCAAACCTTGACATGCAGATATTTACTTTGAATTAAAAACTCTGAAAAGTGGAGCAAAGCAAAGCATTTTGAAGCCAGTTTTAAAACTAATGTGCTTTTCTGCTTTTAGGTACACCCCTTTAGCAGTGCCTGTTCTGCCAAACACATATATTACTTCATGATTATCTTTGGGTGTAGGTGTGTTTGACGCTGAGCAGCAGTTAAACACCCTGATAGCCTGCTGCCTGGACATATGCTGCACATGGTCCAACAGTTATATTGCTGCCTTACTGTTTCTTTCCTGCAATGAACACACTGGTCTTTACTTCTGTGAATTAAACAGTGATTGACCATGCATTTATTTCTCTTTTGCTGTTGATATTAACTTTAAACACTAATTAAATAGCTAATTATTACCAGCCAGAGTAAGCTGTTTATATTTCATGTGCTGTATACCAATAAAATGGAATTATCTATGACATTAGACAGAAAGGTTCTTTGTGCTTTTGAAGCAGAAGTAAGATGTAACAACTGAGCCGTTTACCACACGCCTACTACGATGAGGTCTGGTCCATGCTTCAGAGGACAAATATGGACGTTTGAGTCCTAATCCGGTTGAGACTGGGATCTGTCAGAGCACACAGACCCGAGTTTGCTCCTGCTCTGACTCTGTCATGTTCCCTATACTGTTCTGCTTCAAACTGAGCCACGCCGTCCTGTCTGCCGGTGAGTCCTGCATGAAGGACGAAACAAGGTGTGCTTGCCAGACAGAAGCAACTCTAAGCATTTTACTGTTACATTATCCAGGACAAGAAGAGCTACCACTGACTCACCACTCCTGATTGTGTTAACTGGCTCCCGGTGGAAATATGTTGGATCATATGAGCAGTCTTGTAGTCCAGTGATTGGGTGTTGGTGGTCGGATTTCTTGTGTGCTGCTAACTTGAGAGATATACTGCACAGGTTTTAAAAGAAATTAATAAATTAATCCTGTAGTAGGCTGTTATGAGTGGATAGAGTATATAAATGGGATTTGATGAAGCCAGCGGAGCAATGACTGACTGTTATTAGCCTGTTAATGTTCTGCTATTGTTATTTTATTATACACTCTCATCTAGTTATTTTTCAGAGCTCGGTTTAATAAGGTTTTACAACAGTGCTTTGTGACCTCAGTGGGATGAATTTGTTGAACAACGAAAAACAATATTTCTCTTTTTCTTCTGTTCTTTGGATTTGTTGTACTTCGAACCTTCAACTGGACTCACTTGGGAGGGGCAACCCCCCCCAAAAAAAAATTTAAAAAAAAAAGAAACAGAAACCACTTTTGGGATTAACAAAATTAACAAAACTGCAGCAGAATTTTTTTTCCCCCACATGAGCACATTTCTTTATATTCACCTTTAGGGTCGTTGGTTCTGGAGGGTGCGCAGAAACAGGGTTCTCGATAACTACCCCATGCCCATTGGTCACTTCTGGAGGGGTCTTCCTGGTGACATAGATGCTGCTTATGAAAGACACGATGGCAGGTTCGTCTTCTTTAAAGGTAAGAGACAACGTTCCACAAACACGCATATGCATTCATGCTGTTCAGGGAACATATGCATTTATTATGCAATAGAAAATCATCAAAAGCTAATACAAACGCTGGACTATTTATTGAACATGTGGACTAAGAAGATAACAGCACAGTTGCTTTAGAAGCTGTTCACCTGATCTAAATTTTGGAGAAAAATGTTCAACTGCTAGGGAAATAATATGCTTGTTTGTTTTTATTTGCTGTCTACATTTTTCTTTGTTAGTTGTAAGGTTTTAAGAAAGTGTTGAAAATTGATACAAGAAGACCAGTTTGTAAGTCACATTTTATTAGTAAAGGCCATGTCACACTATAATATTTTAGACAACTTATGGCAACTTATAAAAAATTTAAAGACATCTACGTTGAAGATGGAATTGATAAAATCAACTGGAAGCCCCTTCTAGGCGTATACATAATATAATGTTGGTTCAAACATACAAAGCGGATTCCAAAAACGTTGGGACACTAAACAAATTGTGAATAAAAACTGAACGCAAGGATGTCGAGGTGCCAACATCTAATTCTTTATTCAGAATAGAACACAAATCACAGATCAAAAGTTTAAACTGAGAGCATGTAGCATTTTAAGGGAAAAATATGTTGTTTCAAAATTTCATGGCGTCAACAAATCCCCAAAAAAGTTGGGACGGCTTGGGGGCAGCCTTATTGGTTGGTTTTTATGTTTGTTTATCCTAGACATATCAGATTGTTAGCATATTTTACATGCATATTATATTGGCCACAGATACACGACCATAGTTACTAAGAATAAAATAAAACATTAAATACAATCATCTGTACTGTGGATTCAAGTAGCTGGATTTTTAAATATTCAGTCCAGATCTTATTATAATCACCCAGTCTGACTTGTATAAAACAATTCATCTCATAAAAAACCTTTTCTATATAAAATCTTTAAAATATTGCAGTTTTCTGAGCATAAGGAACATAACCATGCATATCTTTCTTATACCATATATATGCTCTTTACAAAGAACTTACCCACTATCTTTTTTTTTTACTTTAGAATTCAGAGTTATATATTTTTCTGGTCACTTCAAACCATAATGTCCTAATAGTATCACAAAGTAGCAGTAAAATGGATCCTGAAACTCCACTGTTTGCAGATAATATTCTCCACCTCCATAAGAAAGCAGCCATTCGTAATGTATTCTACATGCAGAGCATAAATCTTTTTTAGCACAGCCTGTTATTTTATACAGTGAGAGCAGATTGCCTTTTATAACTCTCGATGGAAGTCATTGAACGAGAAAGGAAGAACCCAGCCTTTAATTGTGCTTGACTCTGGGAGCTTCAGGCTCTGGGGCAGCTGTTGATAATGTGGAAGATGATGTCATTGGCAAGCCTCTCAGTGTGACACTTGGCTAGGATCCATTAACAAGGGAAGGGCCAGACAAGGGAGAGGGTAGGGGAGAAGAAAGGAAGACCTAGCACTACAGTAGAAGAGGCGAGGTAGTGATCAGATGTATGTTAGTAATAAATTAGTTCATCAAATGAGTCAGTTTCACTTTACTTTTACCTTAATCTAAATACCAGAAAGTGGTCTTCTTACTGTACAGACATTAGGCGGATTTGTTGAGCTTGAGAACATTTTCACATCAATCATTATTAAAACTATCCAATGCTTATTTCTGTTTACTCACAGGAATAACTTAAGACGCAAAATAAAAACCCATTGGCATAAAAGCCAATTACACATACAGTGTTTTAGACAGATTGAAACTATAATATTCTTGTATTTGATTGGTGCAAAGTTGAATGTATCTGTATATATGTATATTGGACTTGATGGTTGTTGAGTTTAAGGGATGCCTGACCTTGCTTGGAATGTTTTTCACGTGAAAAGTTTTTGAGATAATTTATGTTTAAAACATCCTTCTAAACAGGATGAATAACTTCCCCATGTTTCTAAATCACTATCTGGGGAACAGCAGTTTTATCTTTATTAAATCTAAAATAAAGTTTTCTGTAAAAGTGTTTATTGGTGCATACATGAGTCCCTGCTCTAACAAACCTGACTATAAACAATGAATAGCAGCTTTTCATCCAACACTATGAAACATCTAAAAATATGCACAAGTCGTTCCTGTAGAAGCTTTGTTCTATAGATGAAAACAGAGATATTGTTAAAACTAATTT
Organism: Anablepsoides rubrolineatus; assembly: GCA_031762495.1. Classification (NCBI taxonomy): domain Eukaryota; kingdom Metazoa; phylum Chordata; class Actinopteri; order Cyprinodontiformes; family Rivulidae; genus Anablepsoides; species Anablepsoides rubrolineatus. The sequence continues at coordinate 20,706,703 of JARVGW010000322.1, forward strand.
ACTGTGTTTTAAAAGTGTTGTTTCTCAAATCAACAATCTAGATGAAAAATTAGAGGTAGGGATTATGCTATAACAGAAAAACATTTTTAGTAATGCACATAATGTGCATGTAGTACATGACTGATTGTATTTTAATCAGCATCTAAGTGGAAAACCTGTACAAGAAGCAAGGGGTTAATGTGGTCTGGTGTGTGTTTAAAGGGAGAGGGATAAAAGCACATACATAATGGTAAAGCTAGTAATGGAATATCTTACCCCAAAACAACCCTTTCCTTTTCTATAGTCTAACATTATTAAAAAAAACAGCAAAATCTCCCCCTAAAATGTACACTGTATATACATATATTGCTACAGACAGCCTATTACAAGACCAGCCACTCCTTATTGACAATTACAAGCCAAACCCAAACTTCTTAGTCAGTGAGGTCGTTCTTACTCCTACTTTGTTTTGATTGCTTGCCAGCAAATCATTACTGCATTTTTATAATTTCCAAGTGTTGTTGAGGACTGCTTTGGTTTCTGAGATTGTTTTTTTGCCAGGATTGCCAGTAATTGAAATGCACCGGCACATGTGTTTCTTTACCTGCCAGAATATGAATTTGTGCAGTTATTCTCAACATATATGTAACCAAGTGCACATGTCATTATACAGAATGCTCAGGATTGTGTGTGTTAACAGTCTTTCCATAAGGTTTATATTTGGCAGTAAAAGGGTAATAACATGATGGTAAATCTAAAAAAAAAAACACCTATAAAGCCCTTTTCTTCTTTTTTCTTAGGAAACAGGTTTTGGCTTTTCAGAGAGGCAAACCTTGAACCAGGGTATCCACTAGAGCTGGTTGACTTCGGTCAAGATGTTCCATATGACCGGATAGACACAGCTATCTGGTGGGAACCAACAGGCTTCACTTACCTCTTTCAAGGAGACCAGTAAGTAAGCTCTCAGTCACAAAAAGCCTCTGTCATTCACCTGCTATGCAGTTTTAGCCACAGCAGCAGCAGGTTTTGTTCAGTGTCAGTGGTTTGCTGACCCAGTCCTTGCAGGGCTATCAGAAATTAAAGAATAATCTGCCACAACATGTTGTATGATAAGGAATCGAACTTTAATATTCTCCCAATTTCCTCCATGATGCCATTATCATTTTTAGTTTTGATTTTTTTTAAATCTTTTTTATCATCAAATAGCAGCAGAACCATTATTGTACAGTTGGTGTGTTTAAAGTTGCATTTCTTTTAGTAATAATATTTTTAGTAGGCTTTACATTTTCAGCACTGCTCTGTGCAAATAAATGTTGTACTGATGAAGGAGCAGAAACTATTACAACACCTTAAGTCATGAGAACACACTGAACTCTGCCTTCATAAGACACAGATATAGCAATAACACAATATTCTTAAAAAAATAATCAGACTGTAGGTCTAAAAGTCTGGTCAGACCTCTGTTAGCACATTGTGCTGGCTGGCTGTATTTATGTTGAGTGCAGATTGAAATGTTCTGTAGAAACAGTTTATGTAGCCTCACTACATACTGTTCTTGGTAAGTAGTCTGATTTGTTTAGACAGAGGATAAACAGCATAATCTCCCTTACTACCCCCTTCTTGTTGCTATGTACAGGTATTGGCGCTTCAATGAGCAATCTCGCTTGGCTGACAGAGGCTATCCAAAGTCCATAAGAGTGTGGGACTCCTCTGTGCCACATACTCCCAAGGGTGCCTTCCTCAGTGATGACGGGGGTGAGTTTAGACTGCATGAGAGGTTTCAGTGAATGAGTGTGTGTGTGAAACAACTAAAATAAAGATTCAGGGGGTAGTGGTACTGTCATTAGGAGAGACAATTACGTTGGGAAGTGACTTTCAGCTTATATGTGCAGTGTTGTTGGTTCACTTGTTCGGGGTTGAAATGAAAATTGATCTCATTGAATTTCTCCTCAATAACATTGTGTCTCATTTCAGTATTGACTTGTGTGTTTTGCTGTCTTTGCTTATTTCAGCTTACACCTTCTTCTATAAGGGTTCAAAGTACTGGAAGTTTGACAACCATCGTATGAAGAGTGAACCAGGCTACCCTAAGTCCATCCTGAGAGACTTCATGGGCTGCAGTGTGGACCTGGATCCTGACCGAGACACAGACACTGGGCGCAGATACCCCGACGTAAACCGTCCACCGTTCAACCCGGACGCAGGACGTGACGGTGATAAGGGCAAAGATCGTGACAGAACGGACCAAGAAGATACAGACAGAGACACGGGCAAAGGCTCGGACAAGGACAAGGACAAAGAGGAAGACTACCGAGAGGGTCGGGAAGAAGACACCAATGAGGTGGACGTGGTGCTGAAGGTAGACGACAGTGAGGAGCGGACCATGAACATTCTGATGGTGACCATCCCTCTGGTCCTGGTGCTGTGCATCCTGGGACTGATTTACGCCATCATTAACACGCTGCAGAGCAAAGGTGCGCCTCGGCTGCTGGTGCACTGCAAACGCTCGCTGCAAGATTGGGTCTGACCCCGGCCACAAGGAGGCACTGAACTTGAACCTGACTTAAGATACCTTCTCTTCTCCAACCTAAGCCTCCTCCCAGTGACCCATTTGTCTCAAGTCTCTGCGCTCAGTGGCTCCTGCAACTCTTAAATCCAAACCGTACGGATACACAGGCTATCACAAACTATGAGCAAACATGAATAATGTCTTATACTTACACACACTGACATACACACCATCTCACCTCCCTCTTGTTTCCCATGGTGCTCTACTACACCAAGACTGTAGTCTATTTATAATAGAGTACTTTGCACATTGTTTTTATTTTTTTTTTTGTTCATCCTGTGTGAGAATTGTTATTGTTGTTATTATTTGTAAATCAGGAAGGCCATTCTATTCTCTCTCATTTTTGTACCGCCCCTCAGCTTTTCGAGATATCTTGACATCTGTTTATATCATTTCACTTGCTACAGAGGGAGAAAGTTCTGAGATTCATAGACAAGGCTTTTTGATTGAAGTAAGGCTGAGTAGCATATTGCCCTTCCCCTCATTATAGTATCTCTTCCATCTGTAGTATCATATGTTAAGTACATGACAGTGAGTTGTACTGTAACTGGACTTGGTCACTACAGATATTTTATTGTAGTTAAAAGTGAAGATCTCTTATGAGCTCATTATTACTTTGCTTTTGAATCACTGTGATCCTCATTGAGAGCAACTCTAATCAAACAGCTTCTTCATTTAGCATTTTCCAACCTTTCATTGAAGTTTCGTTTATTCTCTTATTTTACCAACTCAACATGACACAAGAAAAGTGGCTTCACAGTTTAGTGTTTTTTTAGTAGTGCTCTGCAAATGTGGAGTAGGAATCCTCGCCCATAGCATTAATGGTTGATTATGCCTGTGCAATTTCTTTTAACATGTAAAAATGAAAAATAATCCCCATCAAAGGGAGACATCTATGACTGGAAGAAGCCAGCAGTGTTCCACTATTAGCTCTAAATTTTGCTGGTGCACACCACAAACCTTGTATTCTTGTAGTTCTGGTACTATTTAGATTAGGTGCTAGTTTTGTGAAGCTGATTGAAGTGTCAGCAAATACTATGAGTACAAATGCAACATATACAGTCATGGGTTAGAAAATAATACTCAGGTTGCAGTTAACTGTATTGTTTTTAATATTTGGACAACTAAAACCTTGTTTTCCTTCATTATGTTGTACTTCCTCAGTTGGATTACTGATCTTTTTCCCCCTTATATGGAAAGTATTTAAAGAGCTCCCTGTCTTGAAGGGTAAACAGTCTGTCCTCCTCCCTTTGCTTTCTGTTACAAGGCTGTGTGTTTCTCCTCTCTTTCAACAATCATATATTTTTTGTGCTACATTGAGAGATGAACCAATGCAACAGTCAGCTCACTGTGACACAGGGGAGTGAGTGATAAACTTGATTAGAGCAGCTAATGTCCCTCACACGTTCTAACAGATTGTCAAGTATTTCATACAAAAGACAACCTAAGAATGAAGTCCGGTGGCCAGACTTATTGTCGGAAATATAAGATATTCATTATCACCAGGGTGGGCTTGGTTCTCTCGGGCTCATGTGAGCAAAGACTAATCCTCTTCATTAAAAGCAGCAGATGTGTGCAAAAGTCTTTAACCCCCTGAGACCTTTGACCTAAACGTTTAACTCCCCAAATCGAGACTCTCTCTTCTCCTGTTTCATCTGGCAAGAACAAAGAAAAAGCAGCGGAAGTTTTATTTTTTCTAAATTCTCATTATTTCAGCCTTGTAGTCATGCTTTTAAACATCTGAAACTACAGACCAGCCATGGTTATCAGATGAGGATGGATTTTTATTCCCACAAATCAGATCCACCTTTGATTTTTATACATAATATTCATAT